>PVJI01028638.1:0-16269 GCA_004026765.1 Micronycteris hirsuta
GTTTTCATGTTGAACGTTGATCAGATAAAATGTACCTTAGCTCCTTTCAGTTGCCATTCTTATTTCAATAAGCTAAGAAATTGTATTCATATAAAATAGTACAAATTATCATACCCACTGTTGAAGAACTGGCATTATTTTCTTTCCATTATTGAGAGTTGACAGAGCAGGCATTCAAATGTCAGTCAGTCTACAAAGCCCTGTAGCTTGCTCCATTCAGCCCTCTCTTGCTACAGCCTTCAGAACTTATCAGCACGCATCTCCATGCCCGAAGGCTTTGAGCTTGCTTGCAGAAATGCAACCTAAAAAGTAAGGTGAACAGTTAAGGCTGTTGGTAATAAAAGAGAATGAGTGGAGTAAAATCACAAGACAAACTTATAAGGAAGATGCATTCCACAGGTCTGGTATACTATTTATGTGGAAAGGGTAATTTGCTTCCAAAATGCTTAGCAGTTGAGGCAAGGAGGGAAATGTAAGCAATGAAATAATGTATAGGATATACATGTAAATATTTCAGAAAATACACAGATTATCAGGTCAATGTGGTCCTAGGGACATTTTCCTCTTGAGTTGCCATTAAGTAAATTTGACAGAGGTATAGATCTTTTATAGTGATGATACACTAAATGAATTATATTCACGGCTACAAATATTGCCAGAATTTACTGGTTGCCTCCTGGTGCCAAGCAGTGTGCTGTACGCTTTATTATAAACCCCACCTCATTTAAGCCACCTCAAAACACAAAATAGGTGTTCTCGCAGTGTCACAAGTGAGAAAACACAAGTGAGGCCCAGGGAAGTTATAAGTTGTCTAAGGTCTCAGTTTTTAACGCATAAGAATTAAAACAGCCAAATCAACTTCAAAAAGAAGCACAAAGTTGAAGGAATGTACCAACTGAATTAAATGATACCAAAAAGCTGTAAGTAAACCTACAAGAATTAAGGCAATGTTGTATAGTTGTCAAGACTGACAAATACATCAGTGGACCAGACTACAGGGTCCAGAAATAGACCCACATATATACAGTCTAGTATTTGACAAAGAAACAAAAGCAATTCAGTAAGGAAGGGATGGTCTTTTCGACGGAAATAACAAATAAATTATGATCCACATCTCATTCCATATATAAAAATTAACTCAAAATGTGTCCAATAAATGTAACAATTAAAATAGCGTGTCCAGGAGAAAAACCTTCATTAACTTTTGGTTAGGCAAAGATATTTAGATATGACACCAAAGCAAAATCCATGTAAGACAAATTGATATATCTGACTTTGTCAAAATCAAAAACATCTCCTATTCAAAAGTCACTGTTAAGATAATGAAATGACAAGCCACATATTGGGAAAATATCTTCAAATTATATATCTGATAAAGGACTTGTATCGCCTATACGCAAAGAATCCCTGAAAGCTCAACAAAATATATGTATCATATATCATATATCATATACTATATATCTCCAATAAATTAAAATGGGTTGGGAATTTCAATAGGCATTTCATCAAGGAAGATATACAGATAGCAAATAAAAATATGAAAAATGTTTAACATTAGTCACCTCAGTGATACCACTGCACGCCTATTAGAATGGCTGAAATTAAACAGACTGATCATACCAAGGCTTGGGAAGAATATGGAGGGACTGACTTGCGGAAACACAAAATGGTCCAACTACTCTGCAAAAATGGTTTGGCTGTTTTTTTTTTAACAGTTGAAAAAAACACCAACCATACAATCTAGCCATGTCACCCCAAGGCATTTACCCAATTGAAATGAAAGTGCATGTCCACAGGAAGATTTGAACAGTAAAGTTCATTACAGCCCCAGCTAAAGTTCCAGCTCCAGCTCCAGGAAAATTCATTACAGCCCTAAATGTAGCAGCCCCAGGATCACTGGTTGTCTGTTGAGGGGTCATGATGATGACTAGGAGGAAACATAAAAAGAAAAGGGGAAACTGGAATGATAGATATGTTCATGTTCTTGGTTGTGTTAGTTTCACGGGTATATAATATGTATCAAAATTTATCAACTTTTACACTTTAACATATGCAGGATAAATGTCAATTATATCTCAATAAAGTTGTATTTTTAAATTTGCTAAATAGAAAACAGTTTGCAGCTTGGTGTCTCACAACTGTTCAGTTCTAGCTTCTCCTCATTAAAGAGAAAGGAGAAGGATTCCCCATCACCATTCCACCAGATGTCCAGGGCTGACCCCCTTGCCATGTGTACAATGTCCTAGGATGTGGTAAAGGGAGTGGCCACACTGGTTATGCAGATAGGTTCTGAGTGAAGCTTGGTGGCACAGAAGGGGTTATTCCTCCTTGGTAGCCAATGGGTGAGTAGGTGGATAGAGAGAAATTCCAGTCCTGGGCTCCAGGACACAAGTGCAGACAGTTAGCAGTTTTAAAGTTAAGGATGGATGGTCTTTGAGGGGTGACTCAAATGCTGTGGGTCTCTCTCCTGTTCGACATCTCTCCAAGTGGTCCTCTGTTGGACTCAGTCTCCAAGTTCTTCCCAAGCAGCAAGACCTCCTTCTGCTGGAGGAGCTTCTAGATGAACCACGTTATCATCTAGGCTCCCAGCACAGGTATGATTTTCCCCTCCTTCCATTCTCTGAACTCTTCTTAGCACAAAAGAAACCTGCCTTTATACTTTCCTAATTGTCAACCACTTCCCAGTCTTCCCACCTCCATTCTGTGGGTGCTCCAAAGAAATAAAAATATATAAGAATTTATTTTTTATTTTAAAATGGTCTGAATGTTTACATTCTAATATACATTATGTGCACATAAAGAAAAAAATTGAAGATATATATTACAGATGAGATTATAAGTGATTTCGTTTGTTTTCCTTTTCTGTATTTCATAAATTTTCTATAATGAGCATGCAGATAATAAAATAATAAACTGTGGTGAAATAAGAGCTGAGAGAGACATACAAGCAGATTTTCATGTTGAAGGGAAGGGAGTTTTATATGAAGAGAGAGGGGCAAAAATAAATTTTAAAGATACCGGGTGAAAAATCATAGAGGGATGCTTTGTCCTCTTGGATGAGAGAGGAGGAAGTAAGAAGGGTGCCAGGCAGTTATAAATACATGTTCAGTCTTAAGACAGGAAGTTATGGGAGTTCACCTGTAAAAGTATCAGTGTTTTCCAAAGTAAAAGCAATGTTTAATAAGAGCCACTGGCAAGACATCGGTTCCTTCCCTGCCGTGGGGAGAAAAGCTAGTAGCAGGGACCACTGGCTTCACACTCTCTTCAGCTCATCCCCCATACAGCTGCAGTAATGGCCTTTCTGAAACCCTGCTCACCCAAACTCCTTTTTGCTTCACTTCTTGGAAATATGCTAAAACTTGGCCCAAACTTCAAATCCATGGTCTGGGACAATTTATACCCTACACCTGCCTACAACTTATTTTCTCTGTTTCCACATATTCCATCTATGCAGGCTGCCCCACTCCTGCTCATGTAATATGATCTCTGTTGGTTTTGTCCCATATCCACTCATCTTCGCATTTGGTGGGTTCAGGTACAGGAAAGGAATCTAGTCATGAAGCCAGAACCTTCTACTTTCTCCCCAACCATCCCCAGCCCTCTCAGTCCCTCCATTCCCCCACCTCCCCAGAATGACAGAGAAGCTGCTCCCCCGTCTCACTCGAAGACCTAAGAAACCTCAGGTTCCTTACGTCCTGAGGGAACAGCACATAAGAAGGGAACCTCTCAGGTCCCTTTTGGTCTTGCTTTTTCACCTCGATTAATGATAAAGAAATTCCTTTTTTAAAATTTTTTATTTATTGATTTGAGAGAGGGACAGAAGGGAGAGACAGACAGAGAGGTAGTAAGGTGCGGGGAGAGAAAGAGAGGAAGTCAGTTTGTTGTTCCTCTTTTTTATGCATTCATTGGTGCATTTATTGGTGACCGAGGATCAAACCCATGACCTTGGCATACCGGGAAGATGTTCTAACCAACTGAGCTACAAAACTCCATGAAGAAAATATAAGAAGAACATTTTCTATTTCTCCCTGTACATTAGTTAGTCAACGTCAACCCCATGGCCCACGCCCCTGTGCTTTGGGCTGATAATCAAGGCTCTTCATCATCCCAGCTCCCCCCTCTTCCCACCTCCCCACCTGCTCTTTCGCCCCAGGCTCCTATTCAGTCTTTGCAGTTTCCCGAGGCAGATCTCTACCCCACGTAACTCCATGGATTTGCACGTAACTCCGCGTTCACTCTCTCCTTTCCCCCTTTATCATGCTCAGCTCAAGCACTGGGGAGCTTTTAGGATCTTGGGTAGGAAGGGAACACTTAATGGGAATATTATACCTTCCTGCTCCATTTTCAATGTGGGTAACTAAACTTCACCTCTCTGTCTTTATAACAACAAATTCTTAGAACAACATTAGATTGGCTTACCATTTAATTTCTATCCCTTTGTAGGAATCCAGTGGCACTAGAGAAACTGACCAGTGAATCGGCAGTAGAGAAAGGTGTTTATTTACAGAACTTTAATAATTGGCAATGAAGGACAGAAAGAAGCAAGGCCAACCTGTTTTTATTAGCTTTCCATCAAAAATGACACTACTGAATAAGTAAATAAACTTTTAAATAAGAGTTTCTCTCATACTCACTTCTCACTCTTAAGCTCAGAATAAATGTGGAATCTGTTTCTAGAATTTCACCTGTGTCCCAAGAAATTCCACATGGATAGCAAACAGACCGAAAGACTCATTCTGCGAAACAGAGTCCTTGGCAAGGGCTCTTGCAGGTCCAGAACAAAACCTTTGCTTCAAAAGGAAAGGCTTCAGGTCAGAGGACACTGAGCCTCCTGAAAGTGTCCCTTGGTTCAGGATGAGTTCTTAAATGGAGGAAAACTCAACATGGGGCTGGTAGGACAGGACACAGTTGTCTTTGTCATAGAGCAGAATATCAGGACACACTCGAACATTGCCGAGTGACCGTGCACAAGTTTCTCACCTTCTCTCCCACTGCCCGGCAGGCTGAGGATCAGCTTCTGGGACTTGGAATCCAGGAAGTCCCAGCTGCAGAGCCATTTTTATTTTCCATATACGTTGACAAGGAGAAAACCCTGAGATGTCCTAAATTAAATTACAGCAGGCCTGAGGGAGAAAGGAAGATAGAAAAAGGGGTTGATCATTGCAGTGCTCAATCAACAAAAGACTATTCACCTCCCCGGTGTATGTTGGAATTATTAAATTAACTCCCAGGTGGCTATATCTGAGATTATCTAAAAAGAGAATTACCAGGAGCAGCAAAACCACAGGAGCCTCTGCTTCTCAGGGAGACGTGAGCTTTCCGAGCTCCGCTGCGGCTGTCCCAGGACTGCCCGCCTCACCTTCTCGCACCCCTTTGTCTGGAGCTAATGCAAATCCTTTCAGAGCATCACGTCTTTCTCCCCCTGCTTGTATGAAATGTTTGCAGAACTCCAGGACCACAGACATGTCTTTTCTACCTAGCAGGCTGCTGGTACTTTAGACTCCATGCCCCTACACCGATCTTTTTGTTCTTCCAGTCACACTTAACATTCAATATTATTTTACATTGATTTCAGGCATACAGCATAGTGGTTAGACATTTATAGGACTTGCACGGTGGTCCCCCTGATGAGTCTAGTGCCCCCCTGGCACCATACAGAGTTGTTACAATCGTAGTGACTCTATTCCCAGTGCTGTACTTTACATCCCCATGACTATTTTCTAACTACCAGTCTGTTCTTCTTAATCTCTTCACCTTCTTCACCCAGCCCCCTAACCCACCTCCCTCTGGCAACCCTCAGTTTGTTCTCTGTTTCTAGGAGTCTGTTGTCTGTTTTGTTTGTTCACTTATTTTGTTCTTTATATTTCATGTAAGTGGAACCGTATGGTGTTTGTCTTTCACTGTCTGGCGTTTTTCACTTAGCATAATACCCTCTAGGTCCACAGAGGCCTGACAAACCCTTCGTTTTACAAAGACCTTTCAGCGGTGGAAGTAAACACTCTTGTTTCACAATTCTGGTTCCTGAACCACAGGTTTCATTTCCATCCTGTGGAGAGTGCATGTATCACCTCCTGCCCTTCCCTGGCCCAGCGCTTCCTTATTTTGCAAGAAGTTGAGATATTACTATTAAATCAGTTCAAGGGAAAGCAGCTTAACGCCAGGGCATTTAATCTGGAGAGTGTCTTGGACCTCTCTGAGAATCCAATGAAAATTATGGACCCCCCCAGAAAAAGAAAATGCAAACAATATTTTGACATAAAATTTAGGGACTGCATATACCCCTGAAAACTCTGAAGAACTCTACTCTTTTAAAAAAATGTCTTTAGTTTTAGGACAGAATTCTTAGCGAAGACTGAGTCTCTAAAATGTCAAAAGAAGTTTAAAGGTATTATGTTAAGCCAGTTAATTACACTTTATGTCAAATTACTGATAAAACTGATTTTTAATATAAGAACTTAAAACTATTTGTTTTATTTGTATTATTTGCATTATATTTGAAGTATTATGTATAAAATCTGAATCCGTATTTAGAGATTAAAGCTTCATTGATTGCCATTTAAGGTTAAGTTGCCATTAATTTAGGTATTAAATATGTTTATCAGATTTATTTTTTTCAAATTTGTATGTGGCTAAAATATTCTGACAGTAAAAAATCTCCCACAAAAAAAAAAGCAAACTCAATCATGTCACACACAATGATCAGATGTGATAACTACTATTAAAGCAGGTTAGAAATAGGATGTGGGAATTTTTGTTTACCTGAGAAAGTCAGCCTTTTGACAATGGGCTGTCAGTGACATTGGGCATTGCTGTGGTACAATGCAGATTTTATGAAGAAACTTCTCTTTTTCTCTGCTGCCACCCAAAGGAATGTTTTAGAAAGATAACTACACACACACACACACACATACACACACACACACACACACAACTAAAAGACAGTAGGGAAAGGGATAGAAGCACAAAATCTCCTGTCGATGGACAATTACACAGCCCCCTGTTCTAACAAATACATGAAACTCCACAGTTATGACCCCGGTGTTTTAAACTTCATGAAAGTGGGACTCCTGGCTGTGCTGTTTCCTGATACCTGGAAAACATCTAATATGTTGTGATGCTCCGAAAATTAGCTCCTGAGTGAAAAAAAATCTACTACTCAGTAAAACCAGAGAATCAGACCTCCGCCCATCACTTACTATGTTACCCTGGGGAAATCAATTCGGTGTTCTGCGTGTCAGTTTTTTCTAGAAGATGAGGGGGTGAAATTGGGTCTTTGTAGGCATCTTCTAATGTTCCCAGTCTCTGTGATTCTGCTTAGTGGAGGGGCACTTTCTCCGAAACAGCAAGGCTTTGGTCACTTTAGGCACCACAGTTGACAGCTGGCCTGTGGTAGACCCCTCCCGTGCTATGTATATTCACCAAGAGGCAGGTAGAAATAGGAGAAATGGCTTCTGGGAAAGGGCAGCGCAGATGGCAGTAGCAAATCCAAGAATCCTAGGCCAGGACTTCAATCTCTGGAGAGGAAGGAATATGCCATTTTATGAAATGTAATCCAATTATTCTTTGTATTCTTTTTTTTTAAGATTTTATTTTTATTTATTTTTAGAGAGAGGGGAAGGGAGGGAGAAAGAGAGGGAGAGAAACAGCAATGTATGGTTGCCTCTCACATGGCCCTCATGGGGACCTGGCCCGCAACCTAGGCATGTGCCCTGTCGGGGAATTGAACTGGGACCCTCTGGTTTCCAGCGCACGCTCAATCCACTGAGCTACACCAGCCAGGGCAATTTCTTTGTATTCTTTATGAAGTCATAGTCCTGTAATTAATTAGGTATTCCATGGACAGCACCCAGATTTTCTGCTGGTTCAACGTGCCTGAAGCAGTAATACACTTATTTCTCTTCCCCAATGTATGAGAGAATATTTTTCACCATAACCTTCAAAACAAAACAGAAAATCAAGTTTTGGTTAGATAGTTTAAAAGAAACTTTGATTAAAGGCATCTGTTCAGTCTTTAAGTAATCTGTGTTCTTACATGGCAACATGTTAACCTACCCAGATTTGGGTGGGCTTTTTTTGGAGGAGGGTGGGAGAGGTGGAAATATTTTTACTATTGTAGAAAAAGTATTATAACTTAGAGCTTATCTCTTATTTAATATTTCCTGAAGTTTTTCTCTCCTCAGGGAAATAATTCTCAAATTTCAGCATGCATAAAACTTGGTTGATGTGCTCATTAGAAATGCAGGTTCCTAGGCCCTCAGCTATGGATCTGGACAGAACCTGGGAATTTGCTAGTTTAACTGTTACCATAGCAGTTTCAATGCAGATGTGCCAAAATACCACATAACAGCTCCCTTCTAGATAGACCTATAGAATAAGCATGTGTTCCTCTTTCCTTTTTCTCAAATCATCGTGTGATAGCATTGCACCCTCTAGCGGACAATTTTAGTCAAATACCTTGCTCAAAACAGGAAATCCCATCTCATAAACTCCTTGAAAGGAAACAATGGGAAATCAAGAAAAGGCTTTAAGAAAATGGTTTAATAGAACATCAGATTCACAAGTATTTAGATATACATTTAATATATCTACGTACATACATTTTACAGAAGAGGAAAATTTAATTCTGATAAAGTCGAGTGAATAATAGAGCTAAACTGTTTTTTACAAATATTTTAGTAACTATGAATTTACTGGCCACAGTATTTTTAGGGTATTCTTATCGGTAAGCTTGATATTCTCACATAACAGTTTCCAGCATATCCATCCAATCACTTAGGTCTTCCCAGTGCTCCCTTCTGGGCATCTTTTAGTACCTGGTGGCCCCTTGGCGCCCCTTCATGTTGGCTTCTAACACCCACAGCTCTTTGGGTGTCTGTCTTACACATTGTGGCTTCCATTTCTCTGAAAACTGCTGCTTATTGATGCTAACACTTTAAGGGTCACAAACTCAGTTGCCCACAGGTGCCTAGCAGGTACTATAAATGAGTAAAGTAGGCAGAGTGGTGGGAGCAAGGCAAAATGAAATTTGTTACATTTCCAGGGACTCAAAAATAATTATAATTTTCTAAAGCCCACTCTGGGTCTAATGGAACATCTGTGAACCAGATAGCGCTTCGTTTCCTAAGCCCGGCAGGGACGCAAGGTTTACCTGAGGGCACGCTAGGGGCTGTCGATGGATGTTTTCTCGTACAATTCTAACCACACCTCTGCACGAGGGAGGGACAGCGTCACTGTCTCGATTTCACCAATGAGAAAACTAGAGCTTAAGGAGGTAGGTTGCCTGCCCTAACATAGTTGAGATTTACCATTCAGGGTTTCATCCTGGTCTGCCCGACCCCAGTCACTGTGCGTCAGGGCCTCCCTGAGCGTGTGGCTTCTTGCTGTCCCAATGTGCTTCTTTCCTCCCCCAAGACCCCAACCCCCTGCTTCTCCCCACATCTCCCCACTGCCCCCTCTTTCTTTGCAACATCTTCTATGTTCTCTTGGCTTCTGATTCTACTGATGTTTGCGTTTGAATAACTTCTCATCGGGTAGTTGAAACCTTTGTTTGCATCCACAGTGAGCCCCAGTTCTTGTCACTGATAGCTCCCACAGAAAGCAAGCATTTCAATACATTATGTTTTTACTATTTCTTTAAATAAGTGTACTTATTTTTAAAGCTTTAAAATGGTTGGATTTTTTGTTGTTGTTGTTGTTGCTATAAGTTGAATGTGATCTGTTTTAACACCTCTACTTTTCTACTCAGTTACGCTTTTCCAAGTACTTTTTATAAATACAGTGATGTGAGCTCTCTCAGTGAACTTCTGTTATATCAGATGGTCTCAAAAATTGTTTTGGAAAAAGCAAACATTGAGTCTTCATCTATGGAAATCCAAGTTAACTACCTTCGAGGAAAAAGAAGCATCTCTTTTACTTATCGATTCCAGGAGCTTCTTGGATGTTGCAATCACTAAGATAGCTCAGTAGAGGTGCATGGGGCACAGTTCTGGGCCTTTGGGACCAGGCCACCTTTCACGTACTGTGGTACTCAGAGAAGACCAGTTATAACCCGCACACTCATGTTAATGCTTTCATTTGATCTGGGATGTTCGAGTCCCTGTTTGTCCCTGTGTGAAAATTGTCACCCAGAACAGCGTTTCTTTGGGAAGAATTAGCGTAACAGTTTGAATTAAATTTCTAGACAAAAATTTTGAAAACTTACTGGGGTGTATATTGTAACCTGTGATATATTTTTTTCAATCCTAACAAAAAAAGAAGCTATAATTGTGCAATCTTTCAAATGAATGTACCTTCTATCTGCACAATAATTCATCCACTTACCCTTCTTTGTACAAATAGTTAACAAAAAAACTGTATTTCCCTACTAAGAGATTCATTTTTCAGAAAAATCTCCTTGTACTTCGAAAATAGATAGGGATTTGGGGCTTTGGCTGCCTTAGTTTTGCATTAACAAATCCAACTCATCCTTTCTCCATCCTCCCACGGTGTTTTCAACGTGAAGATGAAGACAGTAGAGCCCAATCGGATGTGTGCTGCAGGTCCCCAGTTAGGATAACCATTTACTGAATTCTTCAGAGGTATCTGATACTGTTCTGCACTTCACACATTAACTCTCCTAAACTTGACCCTGTAACCTACACCAAATATGATAAACAGAGAGGGTCAGAACATTTTAAACAGTTAAAGTGTGATTTTGCATTTATGCTGGACTGACGAAATGACCAGGAAGAGCCCGAGAAGCTGGTTGGCTGGGAGCTTCTGGGTCTGGCTGTACGTGAAAAGAAAACAAAACAATGATCTTTGTAATAAGAACAACTTGGGCTTGGCGCCACCTGGTGGCAGTTGTTTGCTCTAGCACAACATAGATTTGCTGATGATTCTGGTTTTTCTAGCCGTTAACGAAGTTGGAAAATATAGTGGAAGTGTCCGGAAGAAAAGGAAATGGATATAGTTAAGCAGCCCCTAGCATGTATATTTTGATATTGTGAAATAAACTGCCTTTAGTCTTCACAGGTACAAAGATTTAAAACGCATTCTCATTAGGCAGTATTTTTTAATTTAAATTTTAGTACAGAATATAAATATAAGTAATTTAAATTAGAAAACCTGCACCATTTTATTTAGCTAGAGCAGGTGGAAGATTTCACAGAAACAATGTTTGCATTAATTTATATTCCAATGTGGATATCTTTTCAGAAAGATACAGTAGTATTTTTTTCAATAACAGTTTACATTCAATATTATTCTGCATTAGTTTCAGATGTACAGCAGAATGGTTAGACAATTCTGTACTTTACAGAATGGTCTCTCTGATATTTCCTGTACCTACCTGCCCCGTACATATTTATCACAATATTATTGACTGTATTCCCTATGCTGTAATTTTCATCTCTGAGACTTCTGTAACTACCAGTAGCATTCTTCTAAGCGAATAACAGAGTTCCGTTCAATTCTTTCTACTGTTGAGGGGTTTCCCCAAGGGACCGAAGGCTGAGAACAATAAGGCAGGTACCAAAGACCTGGCAATTACAAAGCCTAAAGCAATTTCCAAGCCTGACTGTGTAGGAGATAAGGTTTTATAAAGCTGATGTTGCCCACCTTAGCTTATGCCCCATTGTGAAGGCTTTAAGGCAGGGGTGTCAAACTCATTTTAACCGGGGGCCACATCAGCCTCTTGGTTGCATTCAAAGAGCAGAATGCAATTTTAGGACTGTATACATGTAACTACTCTTTAACTAGGGGCAGGGAACTCTGCACTGCCCCAGGGTAGAAATAAGGTGCTGGGACAGATAAAACAAGGTGGAGGGCCGGATTCAGCCTGAGGGTCTGGTGTTTGCCACCTGTGCTTTAAAGAGAACTTGACAACTGGAAGACTAATGGGGCAGGCGGGGAGTTGTTAGCGTGAAGGGTTGGTTACTGAAAGCCGGTGCTGCGCTCTGCTGCGTGGCCTTCCCAGCTGATTGGCTTTAGCATTTCCACCAGCTTCACTGAAACCACTTGGAGAAACACGTGTTACCTTAAAAGAGAGAGACTTGAGGGCGAGTGTTTGACTCAGAAATAACCTAAATCGGAAAGGCCGCGGTCATGGAGCCCTGCAGGTGGCAAGACAAACAGAACCATGACGTCGCTGTTGGCAGACAGCTGCGCTGCATCCACTGCAGGGCAGAGCCACCCGAGCGCCATTTCAAAGTGCAGCGCGAAAATTAGCATCTCTAACAGGTGCCAGGTGATGTTGAAGGTGTTGCTGCCCCGCACCCAATGAGGCGCTCCTCTCTAACAGACCCTCTAGACGGGCCACAACAGTAACTATTAGCGCACATTATTTTATAAAACTCGGCAGGGGAGCGCAAATGCTTGCGTGCATATTATCACTTTGCTATTACAAAACCGTTTGTTACCTGGTATCGAATGTCAGCATCTCAAATATTAAACTAAGGCCCCTTCATGACAGCTTTATTAAAATAAGATTTCATTCCTTATGTGGAGGCTTGTAAAAGTTGTTAACGTTTTGTACATAAATCTGAAAATGCAAGGGTATGAATAAACATATAAAAATACGTTGATTTCTGGTGATGCTTTGTGCTGACAATAGTAATGTAATATAGTAATTTGTATATAGTAATATAGTAATATATAGTAATATATACTTAATATATATTACTTGTATATAGTAATATAATTATGCGGCAGAGGGCGCTGTGGTATCACATTTTCCTGTGTTCTGTCCAGTGAATTCCTGAAGAGTCCCTGTAAGGACTTATAAAGGAAAGTAAGAAAGTTGGATGGTCCCTTCACGCTTCATTTCTTTTTAAAATACTGCTTAGATTAGGAAGTGACAAGTTCAGAATTTCTATTGTCTGGAACCAGGAGTCTTTACATGATGTGATCCATCCTTGTCAGCCCCCTTGATACTTTTCTATTTGAGGCTCATTAATTTGGAAGAATGTGTTTCAGCCACTGCATCAAAATGCTCCTCAAATTTAGGAGACCCAATTTTAACGTTTTTTTCCAGAGCCAATTATACAAGTAAGGGTTGAGTTGATATGAATATTTTGTCACTGAAGGTATTGTCACCCACTGGAGACATTTAGAAAATTGGAACTTGTAAAACTGCTCTTTTTGTACCATCCCATACTTTTTATTTGGTCACACTGAATATTGAGATAGTTCAAGAAATAGTTATTAAGTCACAAAATGCTATAGCCAAATGATGATATTCTATTCTCTAATTATACAGATTAGTCTAAATTGATATTACAATAAATCAATAACAAAACAAAATTTTAAAAATCAGGCTTTCACAGATATGTGAAGTTGTGATAAAAGCCAAGATATACAAACTAAAATCTTCTCAATTTAACATCAGTTAATTAAGAACAGATTCTAGATTGAAGCATATGGTTTCCTCTGGCCACATCACTAAGAGCTCTCCATTATTTACTTGAAATACTGTGTAAAATATAGTTTGATGAAAAAGAAAGTACCAGCTGAAGTATGAATTTTTAATTGGCTCTAACAAACCTTTGTAAAGAAAACTGTGTGGTGATTGGCCAGTGAAAGGAGAGAAATGGATACTGTTTGTCAATGAAACATTTATTCCTCTAACATATTTAAGGAGCTTTCTGGAGCATCATAATCAGACTTGACATATTGTACCCTCTTCCAAACGAAGTCACGGAATCTTACTCATCAAACCGGAAGGGAAGTTGGGAGGTCTCTACTTGAGTCATTGCCCAGGACTTGCATTTGACAGCAAGTGGCAGCGTCCTGAGAAATGTGGCTTCATCAGATAGGGCATCACCTTCCTCGAATGTAAGTGGCATCTGAAGGTGCTGCTGCTGATAGGCTCAGTTCTCTCAAATTTTCGAGACTTTTCCTGGAGGTGGCAAGATGACTTTTGGAGTCTTACTGTCAATTAGAAGTTCCAGGCAGCAAAGAAAAGAAAATGGAGGAAAGGAGGAAGGGACAATTCCTGGGTCAGGATGGCAAAATCTTGAGATTAAAGTAGAGAGCCATTCATATCTCATTGTTGGAAGGCAGCCAATGTCCTCGTCTGCCAAGGAAGGCTGAGAAGCAGCTTTTTGCCGGGCTCATTGCCAACCCTCATAGAATTACCAGTCTGTTAATAAAAGAAGAAAAGAATGATAACCTCTTCTAATGCTCTCTGCCGCTGCCGCAGCCACAATTTGCATCTTATGATGAAGCAAGTGGTCCCAGAAAAATGAAAGGACTCTGCCAATGTCACAGAGCCAGGACTCTATGGAACATGATTTATGCCCTCTTGTTTTCGATTGAGTTGTTCATGGAATTTTATATGGGAGTGGGGTGGGGTCTCCGAAGTTCTAAAGATTTTGCTTTAATGCAAGCATAGTATGTAAAGAATGCAAAGACTCACAGGTTCTTGAAATCACATTGCCCAGAAAATGAGTGTTTCCGGGAAGAAGAGTTGTGAACCTGCGTTGACATTGTCTCACAGATATCATCCAGCCATTTAAATACTTTGTTAGATTTAAATATTGAAAAATGCAACACTATATCAGGCTATGTATTCATCCAAGAAGAAATTACATATTACTACTTATAACCTAGTATCACAAAGAAGTGATATGCGGAAGCCTGAAAGGAAATATTTTCTAAAAATTGTACAATATTACAACAATCTCATTTATGTTACAGACAAGGAAACTATAGGCTAGCAAAGCAGAAATGACAATTTACCGGTAATTCATTTGGAGAATTAGAAAACATCATTTTCATATTTATTCATGGTGTCTTTAATGCCACCGGTTATGATTTCAAGTCTTTCTAAACATGAAGAGTTATTTCAATATTATAGGGTCCTCTGGCATGGCAAATGTTTAATATTTTCCCTCCATTTCTGATCGATGTGTGGAATATAAATGGGGGCAAAATTTCTGAGTTGGAAATGCAGTTTTGTGTGATTTGTTTGTGATTGCAGTGGGAGAAACTACAGATGACCACGAGCGAAAGGAGGAAAATATTCTGCTCTGTCACATTCCACGTCATCGCCATCACCTGTGTGGTTTGGTCTCTGTATGTACTAATAGATCGGACCGCGGAGGAAATCAAGCAAGGCAATGATAATGGTAAGAGCATACGTGTCTCTTCTTTTCTCTTCTCTTGGATTCTTTGATGATACCCAGAGCTGGGTAGGAAAACCATTTCCCCAGTTTACCTTCATGAATGAAACACTAGCAAAAACCAGGATTGCAAACTGAGTCTTCTCCCATTATGCTATTAATTAACACTCTCGATTAACACATTCGATATGTGGAGTCCCGAGCTGAGATGTGACGTTAATCAAGCCCATGTAGACCTTAGTAGGGAGAAATACTCCTATGTCATCCACCACTCCCGACTTTTTCGGAGCAGAATAAGGATCCAGTTCTTCCTGATATGCAGAGGCAAACAGTTGTAAAAATGGAAGGTTTTTATCTAATTCATCCTAGTCATTGCTTCTTTTAAAACATGAATAAGATGATACTGTAGTAGAGAATGTTATAGCTTGTTAGTTAATACTATATAATGTGATAGAGTGTGTTAACACTATGGTTTGAAATTGTAAACATAGTAGGTTTGATTGTGAAGTCTGAAAAGAAGGATGTTTAAAAATCATTAAGGCATATTCTAACACTTAACATGGATAGGTCGTTTAAATAGATTATTTCACTTCTAAAGGTATGCAGCTCTCTTTCTCTGCAGGCTCTACAGCTTTGGCATATATCCACAATCATAGCTGGCAAATAGTGAGAACTATTCCCCTAACCCCCACCCTCCGCGCGGTGGGCAGGGTTGGTGTGGGAGGGGAGGAGGAAATAATATTAAACCCCTGGTGAATGTGATAGGAGAAATTGTTCAGGTAATAACACATATGTTTACAGCTTTATGAAAATGTTTATGTACCTTCCTCAAAAACAGAGGAAAATGAAAGAAAGATGAGAAGAAGTGGGGAAAAGGAAAAAAACTTAAAAGGAAAAGCTTTGTTACTTCTGTTTCCTGTGATTTAAAAAAACAGGTGAGGATACTGCATTCTCACACTTGCCCTCATGGTGGCAGCAGTGCGCAGTCTCCTGTGCTCTCCCCGGCTTTCCGGAAGTAGAAGGCCTGAGGCCTGTGATAGGGGCAGTGAGGACTTGCCTGAAGTGCTGGGATGTGATTTTAGCAGTTTCAGTGTGGAGGGAGGTCCCGGGTAGGAGTAGCGATGGAGTTGCAAATCTCGCTGTAAAAGAATGTCTTCTGCAAAAGAAT
>PVJI01028639.1:0-16276 GCA_004026765.1 Micronycteris hirsuta
TTTTTTGGAAAGTACTTTAATTCTTTAGAAATAGTTTTATCCTTTCTTGCCTTACTTTTAATATTTGCTATTCAGGACAGGAACAAAATCCAGGGGTAATTATGCTTCTGAGAGAAGATCCTTTTTTATGCATTCCATCTTGTTTCCCATTAGTCTTAATGTTTTTCAGTCAGGGTGATGGCAAAACTCACTATTGTCACCCCTGTGTGATCCCCAATCACTGTTCATTCTAATGCTTTTTAAGACTTCTTTCACTAGCGCAGGTGATTTGTTTGCATGCATATAGTGATCAGTTCTCAGACGAATAATAGAGGATATATCTCATTCCCTGAAATCACATAGCCAGGTAAACTGGGGGCTATCTTGTTGTCATATTGAAAAAGATGATCTGAAAAGGAAACCAAACCATAAAGAAGAACCAAGAGTGGGATATGGTGTGAATAATGAAATAATAACCCTGAACCAGTAGTTTCATCTTGATGCGGACACCGGCCTGCAGTGTCTACCAAGTCCTGTGGAGGAAAAGGGAAGGCATGGCCACTCTCTCAAGAGGAGAGCATGCCAACCCTTGCCTTGACAGGCTTTTATTGTTTTTCTGTGCACATTACATTGAGGATGGTTTTCATTTACTATGCACAGGTCCTCATTGACTATGCATAGGATCACTGTGATTGATCTTATGCATAGGATCACTGTAGGTGATTACCTTTTATAGATAACAAAGGAGAGGCTGTTGCTAATTACATCAAGAAAGAAGGATATTTGCAAATGTAAAGGGGAAAGTGTTTGAACTGGTTACACTAGTCCTTGGAAGATTTTAGCATGAGTTTTAGGAAGTTGCAGTAAACCCTTGCTACCTCAATTCATGGTGAGGGATTTTAGCAAAAAGCAAGTCTCAAAGTGACCTTAGTACAGTGCAGGCCTAATTCCCCAGGGGAGAACCTGTCTGTGGGCGTGGGTCCTGTGTCGCTCTCCACTGGTCCCTCCGAGGGGAACTGGGCCCACGCCACGCAGAGCCGTCTCCCATACCATCTGTGCCTAAAATTGGTAAAATTCTTTCCACTTTTAGCTACATTAAAGCAATTAAATACCTTTTTTTCTTTAACCTAAATTCCATCAGGTTTCAGTCACTGCAATGACAACAACAATAAGCAAGTTCTAACATAATCATTTAATTTTCTATGTGGGAAATTGCTGACATTATTATTAGGAACATTTTTTTTTGTCCTCTAATTAAGATCAAGCAGTTTGGGAAGGCCTTAGCCATATTTTGCAACTATTGAAATATAATTTAATGAGGAGATTTTTATGCAGGCATTCTAAAGCAGCTGTGTGAAAATAATTCTAACACCAAAAAAGGCAGCTTTATGGGGCTATTTTGTACACATTGTAGAACATAATGTTGTACAGATTTTACATATTTCAAAACTGATGAAATTTAATGGAAAGTAATTGGATAAAAGCACATTTATCAAAGCATTAAGTGTGGGTTGATAGCATAATGAATATTTATTTCTAATTATATACAACTTCAATGTTTTACCTGCATTTCTCAATGAATACTTTAATTTTCAACTCATGACAGCCAGTTTAAAGGATTGTTTTTAATACTTTCAATTAGTAAAACCATTTAAAAATGACGTCAAATTGTTTCTCAGCTTGTGAAGGGAGAAAGAAATGAGGGCACAGAACGAAAGGTGTGGGGCGCTTTGGTCTTACTCTCCTGTCTGCTTAGCCTTATCTAGGTAATCTAGATGATCTCATTTCTTATGCTCCATTTCCCCAGTTTGTAATTAAGTGGATTATGACTCCCAGTGGTCTTCGAATTTAATTACAAGTGCCATAGCATTGATAATTATTACCTGGAGAAATAAAGACTAAATGATACCACAGACCTTGTCTGCACAATATCTCTATCTTTCTTCATCAGCACACACACAGGGCTCAAACAGAGTTTTAACACACTGTCTCTATCACCCAATTGCAGGTGTCTCAACTTGAAACTATCTAAAACAATGGCTTGTATTTAAAGCAGAAACCTCCATCAAATTATGAAATGTCTCTTACCTCATTTAGGAATTACAATAAGATATAAGGTATGTAGTGATGTGGCTTATTAATATGTTTTTTTAAAATAAATTGAAACAGATGACGGGCATGCTTAAGGTTTATATAGTGTTTTAACCCAGAGGTTTATTATTCCTTTCTACTAGGTTGTTACAGAGTCAAATGCATTAAATAACTTTATCTGTAGATCTTCAAACTGAGAAATCTTTTGGCCGTCAGATAAGATTTCATTTCTCTTTCTAGTCGTACTTCTAGTTCATCATGATATTTTTATTATTCTCAAAAATTTCAGTCTTTCAAAAACTATTGGAAAATAAATGAACATCATGTATTCAGCAATATCCCTACTTCTAGCTTAGTAAAACAATTGTTTTGCTGTTGCTGGTACAGGTAATCTAATGCACACAGTCTTTGGCCGCTCACTTTGCTGCATAGGAATGAGTCTTGCATCTGCTACACTCCCACAACCCGAGAAAAAGAGGCCACCTAAAATGTGCAAGGCTTGTCACCTTGTGTGAAAATACCTTTCTTGCTTCAAGCTCAGTGAGTTTTCTTTTGCCTTACGTAAGTATGTGATCATATGCCACCTGGCCGACCCTCTGCTATATCCGTCCTTCCTGGGAAGCGGACAATTGCCTTTCGCTACAGAGTGAAAAGGGTGTGCATAGTTATTCCCTTCCAGGAAGACCTGCTGGAAGGTCCAACACCCACTACTGAAGTTTTGCTGGCTGAGTAAAGCATTGTTTCACCCTGTGCTTGACTGTTTCATTTTCACTGAGACTCTGATTGTAAGATATAATGGACAGAAGTGTTTGAATGTTTATTTCTGTGGTTGGCATAGTGATGATCTTTGCTATCCTCCATGTTGTTGGAACTTATCTCTGGAATTGATCGCAGGTACATGATGTTTTTCTCAAGTTTTTTTTTTTTTTCCTATCTAGTCACATGATCTGAGGATTCTCCTAAAAGCTGGAGTATGTTTGTAATTACAACATAAACCAGGCAACATACAAGAAGTTAGGGGTAACACCCTTGAATAGGAAATATGAACTTTGCTCTTAGATTGTTTATATTTGGTTTGGAAGACAGACAGAAAACAAATAATTATAATATGTTAAACAGAGCCTCTTTGGTTGCAAGTTTGATAGAGTCATCTCTTTTATTCATCTTTATCATTTTCCGTGAGTGCAAACTGAGAGTTTTGATTAGCAAGTGTACCTAAATTCAGTTATCTGTGATCTTAATAATTTTGGAGCACAGATTCCATATTTGCAGCTTTATTTTTGTTTTTTGTTTTTTTTTAAGATTTTATTTATTTCTTTTTGGACAGAGGGGAAGAAAGGGAGAAGGAGAGTGAGAGAAACATCAATGTGTGGTTCCCTCTCACATGCCCTGGGAATCAAACTGGGAATCAAACTGGAGCCTGCACTCAGTCCACTGAGCCACACCCGCCAGGGCCACAACTTTATTTTCAAACCATCAAACAGATTTGAACTAATTGGGGATTCCATTGATAAAGTCTGTATACTTTTAAATGCCATCAGTATTGTCTATACTTTTAGATCCTATTTACTCGTGTTAATATTACTGAAGATCGATTTTGTTATATCTTTTACAAGATTTACTGGTCAGAATAATTCCTCTACATGAATACTCAGACCATAAGAAAAGGAGTATAATAAAAATTAAGTGTTTGCACTGCAGTGGTGTTTCTCTGAGATTAGCTCTGATTTGTGTACGCAATGAAACACACTTAAAGTGGGGGAGGCTTCTCTCAGGTATTATGCCACCCCCTGAGCACTTATTATGCTATCTTGTAATTGTGTTATCATGTCAACTTCTGTATATCCAAGCTCTATTTTTTAATCTTGCAAGGCAGTCTCTAGCATGCATTTAATTTTTTGTAGTGAAAAAATTAATTAATAGAATTTGTATTGAAATACTTATTATATTATTGTATTATGTTAATTATATTTTGTATTGCATTATTATATCAATGGCCTTTATATTAGAATCCATGCTGCAACTGGAATTCTTCTGGCACAAATTAATAGTAGCAACATCCTCTTTCAGCAGTCATGGCTTTAAATAACTGGACATAGGAAATAAAAGACTGCCTTACATCATAGAAATTTAGAAGGTATTACCACGGCCTCTGGAATCACATATTCAAACACATATAAGGTCTGTCCAGAAGGTATCCAGCCATGCAATATGAAAAATAGAGACATTTACAGAAGAAGACACAAGATACCAGAAACATTGTACACAGGACAATGACGCCTCAGTCCCTTTCAAAGCAGGCACCTTGCAACCTCACACAGTCGCCCCAGTAGCCATCAGCTGCCCTTACATGTTTTCCTGAATCTCATTGACAGTCTGAAGTCCCTTCCTTTTCAAAGGCGATTGTAGTTTTGGGAAAAGCCAGAAGTTACAGGATACAAAATCTAGGCTGTAGGGGGCTGAGTGACCTGGGTGATTCAATGTTTCACCGAAACCCCTGCACCAGATGTGATGCGTGAGCAGGTGCGTGGTTGTGATGACACATCCAGTCACCAGTTTCCCATAGCTGCGGCCTTCTGATGTGGCTCAACGCAAAATTGTAAATTTACTTAAAACATTATGAGATTTTTTTTTTATTACGTGTGGCAATGTATTTAATGTGTAGCCCAAGACAACTCTTCTTCTTCCAGTGTGGCCCAGAGAAGCCAAAAAGTTGGACACCTCTGATCCAAATAGTTCCCACAGAGGAATGTTCAAGCTCAACACAAAATGTGATATAGATTTGTTGCTCCACTCGCTCAGTCATTTTGAATGTGACGGCCACACAGCACCCATGCTCACTCAATGGCGTCTACCACCTTCACTGACTAGTAGTACGATGAAGTCATCACGCACATTCTAGTTCACTCTCCTTGCCACCTGCCACATCGATGTCACACACCCCATTCCTGTCATACTAACAGTGGTTGGACTTCTTCTAGACAGACCTCATATACATCCTCATCCTGTGCTGACATAAATTTTCCTAGCTGGGTTTTTTAAGTAAGAGGGGAGAAAATAATTTTTAGTGTAAAATGTTTTGTTTGTACAATATATGACTCTGAGCACAATATTGTACAGAAAATCTCTAGAGTTTTTTCGTCTTGTTTGACTGAAATATCGTGTCCCTTGATTAGTAGCTCCCCAGAAACAGCTTTTTAAATCAAAGCACTCCCTATACCCTTCAAATTACTTTAGGGAAATCATTAGGAAGAACATGCTCATGTAGTTTTTATTTATAAAAATAAGTGTGGTGGGAAAATGGAGACGACTGTTTTCGAACATTAATAAAAAATGATAAAAAGTGTCACTTATGTTGGTATTGAGCAGAATCCAGAGCAGTTCTACAATTTTATGGCATATGTATCAGCGCATATACTACATGGACAGATCACAGTGACAGTATTTGGGTAAACTTTATGTAAATAATGATGGCACACATTATATTCTTTTAAAAATGAATGAATTACCACATTCCAAGTTTTTAATTCTCAGTTTAATCATTCTTTTGTCCTTCATTAGCCTGTCATTTAAAATATTTGTATTCATAATTTGAACTTAATGTTCTTATTTGGAATAATATAATTATATTTTAGTTATTTAATATGTTTTAATAATCATCAATTTTATATTTTCATTAATACCTTTTACACTAATGTTTTATTTTCAATTTCTCATTAAAAATTCAGGTTTTAATAATTCTAGTGAATATTAGCATAGTTTATCATTTAATATATGTTTATCTTGGAACCTAAGTGCATTATTCTGATGAGAATTTTCCTTATTTACCTTCAGATGAGCACTATAAGTCTTATCCAAATTATTTTATTTTCAACAATTTAGATTTAGTATTAGGTAATTTAAAAATATAATTGCTTTTAATTCCTTTCTGTTGAGGAATAATATACCCTGCTAAGAACAGACCCTGATGCCAGACTGCCTGGGTTCTGATCTGCTTTGCCACTTAACATTATGGTACTTTGGGAAAATTCTGTTCCTCAAGTCCCTAGTATTGGCCAGCATGTCATATTGAAAATTAAAGGATTAAATACTTATAAAGAACCTTAAACGTTGTCTAACACAGATTAAACATGATAGAAATATTTTCTATTATTAATAGTTCTTAAAAAGCTGAAGTTTTCAGCACATTTTAAACATCAAGATCCAACTCAATTTTATTTACATATCAACCTGTTTCTGTAGCCAATTAAAACCTACTTTATTGAAAGTGTTATAAGCATTTTTATTTAAGAGTTTTAGTAATTTAAATAATTCACTTGTTTTTAAATAATAAGAGAGTCACAGAACATTTAACTTATGACTTTATGTTATTACACAATATTTATAGAGCACTGAGCTAAACTATTTACATGTTTTACTGATCACTACAATAATCACTAGTATTCATCTAATTACAAATGAAGATACCCAGGCTCAGCAGATCTAAAGGAATCCTCAATATCACACATCTGGTTGGTGCAAAACTGGAGTAGAAGTGAGTTTTCTCTGAAGACTAAGCTTCAGATCTCGGCCACTCTGCTGTATAGTTTGTTTAAATCCTGTTTATAACTAGAATGATCCTAAGTCTTGCTATTTCTGGTATACTTCTTGCTTACATCTGTTACCCTGGCTTAATTAATAGTGTCATTTTATGTTCACACTTTCCAGCTTGTTTAATATATTATAGTTAAAACATATGTTATTGGCTATTGGGACTAACATGTTTTGGGGTTTGTTTGGTTTTTTTCACTTAAAAGAAATGGAGATTGCATTTCATTAACATACACCTTACTGAATTATGTTAACTTTTATAGAAAGCACAGGCAAAGAACTCACACATGAAGTTTACACTTTAGTAATTTCAAATGAGCTACTAGGTGTCAAATGACGTGAGATTGTGAGGGAAAAAGGCAGAATGCATCTTGTCACTGAATGTATTCTCATCTACTCAACCCCTCCAGGAAGAATAACAAGACTGGGAAAATTAAAAATGGAGCATCTCCATTTGAAGTAAAAGAGGGACAATCAAGGAGAGAAAGGATGAGTGATAGAAATAGAAAAAGAGAAAATAAATATGCAACCATTTTTAGCAATGACAGAATGTACTTAAACACACAAACACATACATGACATATGGAACATTCACTAATTTATTTCAGTTATTTCCTTAGTTGGTCTAAAACCCAACACATGAAAATGTGAAGAAAGATGGTGGACACAAAGTAGGCATTATTCATAGGACAGATGTATCATGATTAAAGAATGTGTAAATCTTGTTATAGACAAATAAAGATAGATCAATTGAAAAAAACATAGGTACGCTGGAGGGTCCTTAAATATTCGGAAGGACCAGCAGGAAGTAGAGGGAGTCATTTCTCTACTGCAGAGTTTTTATCTTTGCTATTTCCTGTGTCCAGAAATTTTCTTTGAGATATCTGTGTGACTCTGTCCCTCACCTCCTGATGGTCTTCAGTCAAATGCCCTCACCTTAGTGTGACATTCCATGGCAACATTGTCAAAATTGCCTTTACACACGTATGCACGCTCAGTAGTCATGATGTCTGTTTGCTTTTCTACTTAGCACGTACTACCAATAATACTCATTGAACTTGTTTTCCTTATTGACATCCTTTCTTCCTCTAGAACAAGATTTCTACTCCATAAGAAGAGGATTTTGTTTGTCTAATTTGTTCACTGATTAATTCCTGTGCTTGAAACAGTATCTGACATTCAATTATAAATAAATAAATTTGTTTAGCTTTCTCACAGTTTAGAGCATAGATCTGAAGGGCAAAGTAGAAGTTTTAACTCATCACATAATAAAACAGTACAAGTTGTCTCCTTGTGAGAGATTAGACTCTGAGATCATGAAAGTATTATTCTTAAAATGACTCTGCAATCACGTGGTAAAAGTTTTTCTTAAGACTCAAAGAATGAATGGGAGGTTGAGTCCACTTCTTTTTAAAATAAAAAAATTTGAACCCCCCCAAAAAAGAGCAAAGAATCACAAAATACTGAACAAAAATGTTTTAAAGCTTTTCTCTTACATTTTGGGGGCTTTGTTTAAACACAGTCATCTCTGTCTTGACAGAAAAAAAAAAAACACTTTTTTGAGGCTATATTTCTAACCCTTTTGAATGTACTAGATCATCTTTATTTAGTTATTTATATTGACTTTATAATTTTACTGACTCAGTGAAAAACTTCAAGAAAATGAAATAGCACAACAATGCAACTCAAATCAGCAAAGATATGCATGCATTGTTTTGTCAAATCTCATTGCCACAATAACTCTGTCAATTTATTTGAGAAATGTACAACTCTGGAGTTCTGGCACCACTTAACAGCCAAGGAGAACAAAGTATGTATAGTGAAATACAAATCTTCTATACCATTAGCTCAATATATATCTGCATTTCAGCTTTTCAAAAATTGGCAGCATATTTTGGCACCATGCTGTTTCATAGCAACAACAAAATCTGTGAGATGTATTCTGAAAAATATCAGTGCTTAGAAATTGTTTTTAGTTTTTTCCATAGAACTCCTTCTTGTTTGCTTTAGTTTTTCCTTATCTATAATTTTGTTAAGATTATATTAACATGGTATCGCCAAATAGCCTTAAAGCTTATTGAGTATGTGTGTGACTCATAGAACCTTGAACTAGGTGAGTAAATTAGCCTTTAATTAAAATTTGGCTGAAGAAGGTAGGCTCTATAACTTACAGGCTGAAGGAAAGAAAACTAGAAAACACTACCACCCAAAACGTCACATCCAAATCACAAAATAAATATTGTTTATATTTTCTTACTTGAACCAAGAAAGGGTCTGCACACAAGGGGTGGTAAGTAGATATTTATAAAAATAAATAAAGAGTTTTAGGTAAAACATAATCACTTGGCATTCTTAGCTGCTGATATAAGGCACATTCACGGTGGTATGGCCTTACATTCTGGCGTAGTCTTTGACATTCTTTCTATTGAGTAATATTGTCAGAAAGCAACACTATAATTATATTTTAATAAAATATACTTGTATAATAAGTTTATGTCAATTGTCATTTGGACACTGTTTATTTTCAGAAATCGAGATAATTATTTACATGTATTTATTTTAATTCTTGCATTTACCCTATCCAATAGTTTTATTTTTTAATTCTTGTCTTTTTAATATTTTCTTAATGTGCACTACTTTGTTTTCTTAAAATGTCAAATCTATAAACTAGTAAGCATTCTCATTGGTGATATTGTAAATTAGCCTAAAATTCTAGCTAGTTAATTTTGAGAAATGCCTATTGTGAAATAAGTATATGAAATATAAAATATATTTTGAAACAGCCTCATGAACATGAGTGAGTCTTCCTTCCATCCATTCAATTTGAAAATAATGAAGAGTATAAAAGAATCAGGTTTTATTTTTACTGATTCAGCTGAGAAGCATGGTGGGATCTCAGTCATGTAACACTAGGGAGAGACAATTCATCCAGGGGTGTGTAGCACCAGATTTTAAAAAGAAATTAATGCAAGTGCAGAATATGCCCCTCTCAAGCACCAGGTGCAAGGACTGTGACAACTTTGCTCAGTCTTTTTTAGACGGGAAGAATGGCAACAAGACTCCCTAGAGATGGCCCTGGCTGGTGTAGCTCAGTGGATTGAACACGGGCTGGGAACCAGAGGGTCCCAGTTCGATTCCCAGTCAGGGCACATGCCTGGGTTGCATGCCAGGTCACCAGTGTGGGCCATGTGAGAGGCAACCATACATTGCTGTTTCTCTCCCTCTCTATCTCCCTCTCTTCCCCTCTCTCTAAAAATAAATAAATGAAATCTTTAACAATAAATAAATAAATAAATATAAGGACTTTGGAAAAAAAAAGACTCTAGGTGTCAGAGGACATATTACAGGTTGACTAAAGTCTAGTAGATTATCACAGGTCTCAGGGATCTGGGTTACCAAAAAAAAAAAAAAAAGTTGTAGCAGGGAACTGAAATACGAATCAGGAACCCAGGTGATGTTTCTCTTTGTAAGAGCATAAGTGTGGGTTATAGATAAAAGACTAAAGCTCAGTGACCATCTAGATTAAAAAAACACTCATAGACATAAGATACTGGATTTTGGACACTTAGATGAATCGCAGGTTCAACTGGGGTTTCTAATAATTTGTCTGACAGTGATAATTGCTAAGGAAATGGATAAGCCTGTTGAGATGTAATTCCCATTTGGAGGACTGTCTGGAGCATTATAAAACCCTCTCAGTGACAAGCACAAGAATTTTATCCAAAAGACAGAAGAAATTCAAGTATTTGTCCTTAGAAAGTTGACAAAGCACTCACTGGAAGAAAAGAACATGGTGGCAAGATATTATTTGTATGTGGTGGAAGTAGTCCCATGGCTGGTCTAGAATCTTTATGGACCTTCTGTAATGCCCAAACAAAAAGGCCAATCATTTGGAAGAGAATGAACATAATTTATTTTTTGTCTTGGTGAGTACAGGCCACTGCTAGTGAATGCATTTTCTTTATATCTGCTTATTCATTCATCAAAGATTTATTGATCATCCAATACATCTTAGACTCTGTACAAGTTTATGAAAACCAAGTGAATAAACCTAGTCAATGTTCTGAAGAGATAGAACTATGCTATTATGAAGTAAGTAAGTAGAATTTCTCTTTTTTAGATAAGACATTTGATAACTAAATTTTGGTGGCTTGTTTAGATATTGTAGACTCATCTATAATTTTGAATTGTATTTTTTCCATAAAAAATACTACCCAGCAAAAGTAACTCTACTATTTAACTTAAATGTTATATAAACTCCAGCCAGTTTTGTTAAGACTTAAAATGTTATAATATTAATATTTGTAGCAACAGTATTGGTCATAGACACAATTTGCAAATGGAGCAAGTATACTCCTCTGCTGGTGAATGGATAAATAAAACACGGATATCGATGCAATGAAATAGTATTTATCAATAAAAGGTAATGAAATACTGACATTCCACAACATGAATGAATCTCAATAACATTATGCTAAGTAAAATAAAACAGTCAGAAAAGACTACATACCAATTACACGAAATTCCAGAACAAGCAGCGCTGTAGAGACACAGAGTAGATTAGTGGTTGCCTGAGGTCGGGACTCGAAGGGGTGTCTAACCCATGGCCAATAGGCCACCTATGGCCCAAGATGGCTATGAATGCAGACCAACACAAAATTGTAAATTTACTTAAAACATGATATTCTTTTTCATTTTCTTTAGTGTTTTGTGTATTTAGTGTGTGCTCTAAGCCAACTCATCTTCTTCCAATGTGGCCCAGACTTGTCAAAAGGTTGGACAGCCCCGGTAGAGGTTTAGGCGGAAATGAGGTGTGACTGCTAAAAGGTGTGGCGTTTCTCTTGGGGGCGATGAAAATGTTCCTAAATCGATTGTGGTGATATTTGTACAAGGTGATATTTGTAAATAAACTAAAAAATGACTTAATTGTACAATTTAAAGGAGTGAATTGTTTGATATATGAATCACATCTCAATTAAACTATACATGCACACACATGCACACATCCACAAGGCTATAGACTCTTAAGCCCCAATGTGTTTATTCAGTCCCACACGTTCAATTTACTAGCGACTTCGCGACTTTAAGTTACTTAACCTCATTGTGTCTCGTGGCCATCATCTGCACAAAGGGTATAAAATAGTACCTGTTTTGTAGAATTACTCTGCGCATCCAATGAATTGGTATATAGAAAGAGCTTACAAGAGTGCCTGACATACTGTCAGTACTAAATATGTTTGCCACTGAGGCTTTATAATTATCGTAGTCATTTTAATTATCATTATAAGTTCAACCTTATTTATTTAGCCCATGGGGAAGGTAGCTGACCTACTCTTGTCTCTCTTAGCTAATGTATATGTTGATTAAATTGCAGCTGCATTTCTACCTAGAACCTGTCAATATTTTGCCTTTGTTTTTATTTTAATTATTTTATTTTTTTATTTCTAGTTGATGTATAATATCTTATTAGTTTCAGGCGTACAACCCAGTGATCAGACATTTATATAACTTATAAAGTGAGCACCCAGATATACCTAGTGCCCACCTGACATCATATGGAGTTATTACAATGTTATTGACTATATATTCCTTATGCTATGCTTTACACAACCATGACTATTTTCACTTCTTAATCCTTTCACCTTTTCACCCACCGTCCCAGCCCCCTTCCCATCTGGCAACCAAAAAAATGAGTCTGTTTCTATTTTGCTTATTTTGTTTATTAAATTCCACATATAAGAGGAATTGTATGGCACTTACCTTTGACTTATTTCATTTAGCACAATACTCTCTAATCTATCCGTGCTGTTTCAGATATCACAATTCCTTTTTTAGTGGCTCAGTCATATTTCATTTCATATGTGTACCCTTTTTTATCCGTTTATCTATCAATAGACACTGAAGTTGATTCCATATCTTGGCTATTGTAAATAATGTTGCAATGAACATATGGATACATAACAAGTATTACATCCTTTTTATTTTTTACTTTCAGTTTCTTCAGATAAATATCCAGAGGCGGAATTGCTGGGTCCTTCTTTGTCTTATTGTCTGTGGTATATATATGTATTGTTATCCCAGCATTTTTTTTTAATTTCTACTGTAATGAAAAACCTATTTTTATTCTTTTACCTTCAGTGTGTTTCTGTTTTTTTAATCTGAAGTGAATCTCTTGTAGGGTATTGTTTTGTTATCCATTCAGCTATGTTATGTATTTTGATTGGAGCATTTAATCCATTGCATTTAAAGTAATTGTTTATAGAATGAATTTCTTGCCATTTTTAAAATTTATATTGTTATCTCTTTTTTTCTTTCTTCTTCTTCTTAAAGAGGACCCTTTAACATTTCTCGTAAACTTATTTGGGTGGCAGTGAACTCCTTTAGCATTTTCTTGTCTGGGAAGCTCTTTATCTGCCCATTTATTCTAAATGAGAGCTTTGCTAGGCAGAGCTCTCTTGGTCATAGGTCCTTGCTTTTCATCACTTTGTCTTTTTCATGCCAATCCCTCTGGCCTGCAAAGTTTCTGTTGAGAAATCACCTGACTGCCTTATGGGAGCTCCCTAGTAGAAAACTGCTTTTTTTTTTTTTTTTCTGCTTTTAGGATTCTCTCTTTGTCTTTCACCTTTGGCATTTTAAATTTGATGTGCCTTGATGTGGGCCTCTTTACATTCATCTTGTTTGGGACTCTGTGCTTCCTGGGTTTGTATATCTATTTCCTTCATCAGTTTAGGGAAGATTTTCAGCACTATTTTTTTTTTTCAAATAGGTGTTCAATTCCTTGTTTTCTCTGTTCTTTTGGCACTTCCTGATATGAATGTTGGTATGCATGAAATTGTCCCAAAGACCCCTTAGGCTATCCTTTTTTTTTTTTTTTTTTTTTTTTTTTTTTTTTTTTTTTTTTTTTTTTTTTTTTTTTTTTTTTTTTTTTTTTTTTTTTTTTTTTTTTTTTTTTTTGTATTCTTTTTTCCTTTTTGCAGTTCTGGTTGGGTGTTTTCTGCAACCTATCTTTCAAATCACTGATTTGACCCTCTGCTTTATCTGCTCTACTGTTGATTCCTTGAGAAATACTCTTCATTTCAGTTATTGTATTCTTCATTTCTGACTGGTGGGTTTTTTTTTTTGTATTTTCTATCTCCATTTTTATGTTTCTTGTATCTGTGTTGAAATTCTCATTAAGTTATTCTACTTTTCCCCTAAGTTCATTGAGTATGCTCATAATCAGTGTTTTGAATTCTGCATTTGGTAGAATTCTTGTCTCGATTTTGTTTAGTTCTCTTTCTGGAGTGCTATTCTGTTCTTCAATTTGGGACATGTTTCTTCAACTCTTCACTTTGGTTGTGTCCCTGTGTGTGTTTCTATGTATTTAGTAGAGATGCTACATCTTCCAATGTTGGTAAAGTGGCCTTATACAGTAGGTATCTTGTAGAAACCAGTGGTGCAGCATCCCCTGTCACCAGAGCTAGATATTCTAGGTGTTTCCTGTCTGTAGGCTTTGTACACCTTCCTGTTACAGTTGAGCCTTGAGGTGTTGGTATGTCAATAGGAGGGACTTAGTCCCATGCCATTGGCTTCAAGAATTGGCTGTGATTACAACAGAGGAGCTGTCGTGCAGGGGCCAATGTTACTGATAGAGATGTGTGCCATCAGGGCTTGGGTGCTCGTTGAGTCTTCCCTTGAATATGTCACTCATGGAGGTGTCTGGGTGGTACTCTGTCATGGTCTGAAGCTGTCTACTAGGTGCATTGATTCAGGGGTCTTCCAGGAGGTATAGGAAAAGGTTGGCCACTGCCAATGCCATTCCCTGGGGCATCTGGCATGAGCTACAGAGCAATCTTCAGATGGCTACTAGTTGTGTTGGGCTTAGAGGTACTGAAGAGAGCCCAGGCTGCAAACCAATGCTAACTACTGATATATCCAGGCTTGGGGCTGCGTAGCAAGAGCTACGGGGCACGCCAAGGCCAGATGATATTTGTTTGGGGTTTATGAATCTTTGAAAGATTTTAGGAAAATCTGAAGAATGAACCAAAACAGGTCATTTGTGTGGAACACCCAGTGGAAGCAACTTGGGTAGGTCCACAAGTGGGTTGGGGTGGAACAGTGTTAGTCAGATTGATGGAGACTCAGACATGGTACCAGCCTCTGTTAGCAGGGGAAAAGCTTCAGCAAAGGAAAATGGCTTCTGCCAAAACTTCTATCTGGGAGAAGGACACTCCTCTTGAGCTTTCTTTAAAAGTAGACAACTTAGTTTCTCCTTTTATGTCTGTGGTGCCTTTCATGCTGCACCCCAACTCTGGAGCTCGGAACAGTGATTCTGTGCATGGGTCCTTTAGGAGTAACACTTGGGACTCTGGAAACCCTCTGTCTCACTTAGCCACAACCAATGCTGGTTTTCACAGCCAGAGGCTATGGAAACTGTTCTTCCCAGCACTGGAACTCCAGGTTGGAAAACCAGGTGTGAGGCTGAAAGACCTGGATCCTCAGCAGGGATCTCCAAAGTCAAGATATCCATCCCTATTTTCTAAGTGCCACACACAGGTGTGGGACCACCCCATTCCACATCTTTGCTTCTCCCACCAGTCTCAAAGTGGCTTCTTCTTTGAAGCCTTAGTTATAGGTCTTCTGTTCAACTAGACCTCAGGCACGTCTCCATGATGTCTGTGCTGTAGTTCAGTTGCAATTGTGATGAGGCCATGGGAGGAAGCAAGCGCTGTTCTTATCTACACTGCCATGTTGACCAGAAGAGCCTGTCAGTATTTTGTGTTCATTAGTTGCATAAGAAAGTCTAGTCCTGAAACTTAGACCTACCTTTCTTTCTGAGAAGACTAACATCTTATTTTATATAGACTGGGAAGTTATATTTTCCCATTAATGCAGTGCAAATATGTGCCTGCCTTGCTCAATTAAATCCAGCATATTAAGCCAGATAATGGCTCTCGTAGTACACCAGCTCACTACATATTTCCAAGTAGGATGGCAGAGTTATAATACCAGCTTTATGGCAAGGGTATGGGATAATAACACACCACTAAAAGATTGGCTGTAACCACTTAAATTTTTCACATAAAATCCTCAGGATATGGTTCTTCCAAAAGGAAAAAGCAAAAGTTTTAACTGTTATAGCTTCTTCTCTATTTTTTTAAAAATCTTCACATCTCTGTAAGTCTTGATTTTGGCTAAATGCATCATTAATCTTTAACATATCCACCTAAGAACACAATTAAAGTCAAATAGAATAACGAGCAGCATTACAAGGAATAGAAAGTGGCACCCTAAGAATGGATTCAACTATTCCATATGCTGCATAATTACACACACCCACTGACTTGCACAGTGCCAGACCAAGACAAAAATTAACTCTTTAATGAGAAAGAATCCGAATATTTGAATTAGTCAGTTAATTGGGGAACAAGAACCAAAAGATTAGCTTGAATATCAATTATTTTCAAGCATGAACCATACCATTGTTACAGGAAAATGAAGCGACCAAACTCCTGATGAGAGGTATAAGTCACAGACCCTTTATTACGCATGCGGACCCTAGGGAGAAATCTCCAAATCTAGGGCCCTGAACAAAGGCATGAGCTGGCATATATACTCTTCAGAGAGGCATGGCATA
>PVJI01028640.1:0-16255 GCA_004026765.1 Micronycteris hirsuta
CTCATCCTCACTTGCCCTGTGTGCTGGGCTCTGGAGATACAGCCATGAACAAGTCCCTCTCCTCACTCACTTTGCTGGAAGGCAGCCATTAAATAGCTGAATTAAAATGCTGCGGGACAAGGCTCTGCTCTGGAGAGGTAGCCCTTTGTAGTAATGCTCACGGTCAGACCCTATGTTCCACACAGTAAGGCAACGTGACGGAGCAAGTCTGGCCGCCTGGGGGAAACCATCCTGGAGCTGACCTTGGTGCTGGCCTTGTTCTCCCTGCCCCCGCCACTGGCAGGGTCTGAAACCGTTCAGCCTCCCTGCTGCCCTTCCCCGCCACCCCAATGACAGCAGAAGAAATGGAGGCACAGACAGAGGGGCTCCAGGAAGGATGCTAGGTGGTCACTGCAGAAGCAGAGACCCAGGGGTCTAACTCTGAGGCCCTGCCCCTTGGGTGAGGTCACGTTGAGACAAGAGCAGTGCCCACTCCCCTTGGGCGCGGGTCTGTCACTAGGACCCGCAGGACCGGTGCGTGTCCCCTGGGCCTCCGGCTGCAGTGAGACCAGGCTGCTCTGGCCTGTGCCTTCCCTCCCTGGCACAGTGACGGCAGTGCCGGTCAGGACAGCGGCAGGCACTTCCAGGGAGTCTCAGTGTGCCCTGCACATACGCCCACTCACAGAGGCCCCCGGCGCCTGGGGCTGGTGCTACCACTGTCCCGAGCAGGTGAGGCCCTGGCACAGAGCGGCAAAGTACCTTCCTGAAGTCACACAGCAGAGTCAGAGCCGAGAGAGACAGCCCTGTAGCTGGGCTGACCCTGGAGGGGCCTTGGGCGGTGTTGTCTGGCGGTGGTTATGTCGCACCTCCCACGGGACTGCCCCACCCACCAGCTCAGCTCTTGGCAGAAGGTGCCGGGCCACAGGGGGTCCCCAAGGACAGGTACAGCGCTGAGCCTGCTCTTTAGGGGAGAGGGCTGAGGTGTGGAGAAAGGAGAATAGTGGCTGACGGCTGGACCCTGGAGCCAGTCTGCAGGGTTCGAATCCTAAGGGCCCTTTTATGAGCTGCTTGCCCCTGGGCAGGTCGCTCGACCTCTCAGTGTCACCTCCCCCTCTCTAAGGACAGCACCGTGTCTACCCCGAGGTCGCTGTGACGATACGGGTGCGGGAGGTTGGCATCCTCGTGTCGTGTTTGCGGCTGGGAGACCGCGGGCAGTTCCCGAGTCCTGCTAAGCCCCTGTGAGGTAGCACGTGCGTGGGAATAAGTCCAGCACGGACCGCACACGGGAAAAAGTCTCAGCGAGACCCCAAGCAGCCGGAGGGACGGCTGCTCCGCACAGGCCCTGGATTCTGGAAGCATTTGAGCGGCCGAGTGGGCGGGCTACACTCGTGGGTTGGACGAGGCAGCTGAGGGAGGGGACGCCTTTCTCCCAAGGACAGCGTCCTCCCTGCTGACCTGCCTGAGTGGCCGGGAGCCTGGGGCGGTGAGGACGGCAGGGCTCAGCTGTGCGTCAGGTGGCGGAGCTCCAGGGGTCTTCCTCCTTTTTGAATCTGTGTTTGGTTATTTGCTTCCATGTCTGTGTGTGATCCTCGGTCCAGCCTCTCTGGTGCGACACTTGCTGCGAAGTGCGGCCTGCCTGGTGCGCGGCTCCAGCTGCGCAACCACCTCGGTGCAGACCCGGGGCAGCAGTGCCGTCATGCCCCGCTTCTCTGCTGGGGCACCTGCCTCTGACACGGGGGCTGGAGAGAGTGACTCACTAGTGACCCCTCTTAAAAGCACTGTGGCAGCTCCTTGTGGCTCTTGGGATGAAAGCCAGACTCCTTGAGCAGAGAGAAAGGGGCAAGCCGGATGGAGACCACAGGGATACTGGTGCCCAGGGAGGAGGCGACAGCTGCTGCGCATAGTAGGTGTGCCACAAACCTTAGTTCTTGTATTTCATTGAAGGGGCCGATTGTCCCCTTGAACGCTTCTCCTTGGAGTTGACCAGAGTGTAAATCATTCTTTATTTCCCCAGTTAGCTGCCCTCTCCAGCTATTTCCCTCGGGGGTATTGGAGGGATCCAGGAGAGAGTAGGGAGGCCTAGGGGGGACGGATGCTCCAGAAAGGGGGTACCTTTATCCTTTCACTGTGCCATGTCCTCCCCGCACACCTTTGCCCGGGCAGGTCCCTCTGAGTGGCCAGGCAGGCTGGCTGCTGTCCCAGGGGCTCTAGGAGCAGTGCTGAGCTGCTGGGTGCGAGGCCAGTTACTCATCCGCTGCGCCTCCCGGGCGGCAAGCTCCCCGAGAGCAAACCCGTAATCATTGCCAATCTCATCTTAGAATGGCTGCCACAGCACGTGGAGCAAAGCACTGACCGTGCCCATGTAACCGCCGTGGACACAGCCGCAGGGTAGGTGACACAGCCGCAGGGTCACCCAGCTAGTTAAGCTGAGAATGAAACTTAGCCCCTCGCCTGGTGCCCGATACAGACGTACACTTCCGGTGTTCTGATGGTGTGCCAGACACAGGTCCGAACCCTGAGTATTTCCCAATGGACGTGGGTCCCCAGCTCAATGCCCTGCAGGTAGCAACCATCATTTGCCCCCATCTCCCGGATGAGAAGACTGAGGCAGAGCGAGGTTCCATCTCTTGCCTAAGGCCACGCAGACAGGTAAGTGACGGAGATGGTCTTCAAACCCAGCTGGGCTGGCTCCCGTTCCTATCCAGGATGGCCTCTGGCTCTCATCCCCCAGGTGGGCAGGGCTGGGGGTCCGCCTTATGGGTCGCAGGTGAGGGGGGCGGAGTGAAGGACTGGGGGCTTGTGAGGGGAGCCTGGGGTGGGATGGGCCCCGGCCCCACCCCTGCACACAACCACCTTCTCCCTCAGGCGGTCCTGCCTGGGCTTGTGAAAGTAAAGGGATGGGCGGGAGGGAAGGGGAAGGATCTTTCTCTCTCTCTCAGCACAAGCTCAGTCCCAGACTTTCCTTCCCTTTGAAGTTTTCAAGAACCAGCGTGATGGGAGACACAGCAAACGAGGGTCGCTCTCTGTCTGCTGCTCCGGAGACCCTCCTCCTGACTCCTGGCCACCAACCCCGCCTGCAGACCTCCTCTGCCCAGTGAAAGGGACCACGCAGGTTTGGGAGGCAGGAACTGGTCCCCCTCCAGCTGGGGCAGGGGGCGTGGTGGGTAGGACCATGGGCTCTGGAGTCTCACTGCCTTGCTTGCGATGCCACTTGGGCGCACGACGTCCTGAGGGGAGGGCCTGGAGCCGAGCTGGAAGCCATCTGGGTGAAGACGGAGGGAAGGGTGCAGTGGGAGGCAGGTGATTCCTGTGGACAGGGGCTGACGGTGGGAGGGGGGGCAGGAGCAGGTGGTGAGAGCCTGTGAGCCGGGGCCAGGGCGTCTGACCTGGTCCTGTGGGCTGTGGGGGCCACTGCAAGGTCATACCTAGGGGAGAGTCTGGTCAGATGATGTCTAATCTGCATCCACTCTGCCGTGTGACCTTGAAAAAGTGTTTCCTCTCTATCAAATGAGGCAGGCAGCTGGCCTTGCTGGTCCTCTGGTCCCACTGAGTCCCAGTGTGAGGTGAGGGTGCAGAGCTGGGGCGTGCGCTCAGCAGACCGCCAGTCACCTCGTGGAGTGATCTCCTGGGGAGAGCATCTCTCCCAATGCAAGCGCCACGGGGCAGGAGATTTGTCTGCGGGAGCTGAAACACTCACTGTGTTCAGCACATGAAGTATGGCTGTTGCATTTTTTGCTGTCTTCGGGCATCTAGGGGTACCCTGCCCATGCAGGCAGGGCCTTGGATGCTGGGGTGCTAGGCAACTGTGCGAGCTCAGGAGCCCAGGGCTCTGCCCTTCACGGGGCCCCGGGGGGTGCCCACTGAAGGCCGTTTGCTGAGGAAGGAGACAGGCGGTGAGGAGGCAGCTCCCGTGGCTTTGCAGCGCCCCACCGGGCCAGCCTGCCGCCCTGACACGGGGCCTGGGTGCCGCTGCTGGGCGGTGTCTTCACATCAGGTACGTCCAGAGTGAATGCGCTCAGTGACCTTGACCTGCCTCCTTCTATCTCAGCCGCTCTTGGGCCTCCCTGGTCCTGTGGCCCCGCGGTTCTTCTGGCGAGGGGACAGTCTTTGTTGAGTCCTGGCCGAGTGCAGCGTGGGAGTCGTGGCAGGGCCAGGGCTTGAGGGAGCGGGCGCAGCCACTCTGCGGCAGGTGGCGGGAGGGCCGGGGGGAGGAGGCAGGAGGGAAGCAGGGACTGAGAGAGTGCCGGGGGTGTTTTTTTTATCTTCATGAAAACGTTTATTTGACCCAAATCACTCTTTTTTTCTTCCCTTTCCAGAATAAAACGTTAGTCATGAGGTGGATACGCTTAATTGAAAATCAGAGAAAAACCACAGCGTGACACAAAGCTGCAGAAACTAATCAAGAGGCATTTGTTAGTGCAGAGTGGCTAACTCCGTGTCGCACAGAGTGACCTTGAACCCTTGGCACACCCGAGGGACTCGGCCATGGAGCACGGCGTGTTGAGCAGGGTGGGTGCGGCACCTGTGAGCCCCGTGGGACCCCGGCGCTGCCCGCTCTCCAGGGCTCCTGAGAGTTCACGCTCGCCGTAGGGGTCGCACCGTTTTGTTCTTTGGGTGGAATTGTTCCTTTGACTACCTACTGTGCCTTCCACGGGTGTCTTGGAAATAAGCATTTTTAACTTTTGTTATTAACGTTTTATTATGGGAATACCAAGCATCCTCACAAGTAGAGAGAAGAGCATGGTGGGAGCCCGTCACCCGTGCCCTGGTCTGGCTTCCTTTCCTCGCTCCGGCATTTCCCGGATAGTGCGGGGTTTCTCCCTCACGCAGGAAGGCGTCTGAGCGTGGAGATGCCTAGTGTCCCATCTGTGTCTTTCTGGAAACTTCTGTGGGAGTAGACGAGGCAGGCCTGGAGGAAGCCTCTGAGTGTCAGATGTTGGTTGAGGCTGTCCTGTGCACCAGGCACCCAGGAGCGGGGTGACAACGAGAGCCCTTGGGGACGCGCTTAAATACTAGTCCCTGCTGCTTCCTTTGGGTGCAGAACTGGGAGTGGGTAAGGAGGAGGTCAAGGCTATTGGATGCAGATGACATTTTTTTTTAAGATTTTATTTATTTTCTTTTTAGAGAGGGGAAGGGAGGGAGAAAGAGAAGGAGAGAAACATCAATGTGTGGTTGCCTCTCGTGTGCCCCCTACTGGGGACCTGGCCCGCAACCCAGGCATGTGCCCTGACTGGGAGTGGAACCAGCGACCCTTGGGTTTGCCGGCCTGTGCTCAATCCACTGAGTCACTCCAGCTGGGGCGGATGCAGATGACGTTTAGCTGGTGACCTCTGAATCACAAACCTCTAGACTGTCAGAGCTGAAGTCCCTTTGCCACCCCCGTGGGCCCCCTCACTGGACAGAGGGGGACATCAAGGCCCAGGAGGGGAACCATTTTGCTCAGGGCCATGCGTCGCATCCACTAGGGGTGGGCGAGGGCCCAGGGGATGCTCTTTCTGCCTGGTGTCCACACAGCGCCCCTGGAACTCAGCTGCGTGCACACAGCTTCCAGGTACCCTGTGCCCCCTGGGGCTGTGCGGGGGACCCTGCACCCTGAGGGGGTGGGAGGTTCCTGGTCTGTCCACCTGGGAGTGGCCTGGGGACCTGGGGGCCTGCTCCCCAGCCCCGGGCATCCCATGGGAGCACCCGAAGGCCAGCCGAGGGCTTTTCCTGGGCCAGTAGAGCTGTGTCAGACCAGCCGGGGGGAGGAGCCAGCGCTGCTCTCCCTCTCTCCCTCTCTCTCTTTCTCTCTCTCTCTCTCTCTCACATACACACACACACACACACACACTCTGGGTGCTTTTCCCTTCAAATCTCTCCCCTTCTTTCTCCTGGCGTTCTTTCTATCAACCTCAACTCCTCTTCCCCCCTTTTCTCCCCACTTCCCTCCCGCCTTAGAAACCCCCTCCCCTTGCCCTGGGGCTTTTTGCCAAGGGGCTGAATAAACAGGAAGGGGGAGAGGGAATAAATCACCCAGAATCTGCAGACAGGCTCTGGGACGCTTGCAGACTCTGGAGGCCGTCATCACCAGGGAGCAGGGCCTCTGCCCTGGGAACCGCAGGGGTGTCGGAGGCCTGGAGGGCTGCGGGGAGGGGGCCCGGTGAGCAGCGGGGGGCAGTGCTGTCTACCGTCAGCCTCGGGCTGGATCCCATGACCTTCAGAGTGAGGCGCAGAGAGAGCCCCAGCTGGATGTCTGATTCTGCTGTGTGACCCTGGGCGAATCTCTCTCTCTCTCCCTCCCTCCCTCATCCCCAAGAGCTGAGCCATCAGACGCGCTGTCCTCTGCTGGCAGAGGCTGCCAGCTGCTAACAGGGATACGGCTCTGCTCCGTGCTGGAGTCTCCCCAAAAGCTTGAGCACTGGTGATGATGGCAGGGCTTCGGTGTTCTTTTTCGAAAGTGTGAACATGTCCCCTTTCTGTCCTCTGCTTCTCTGTCCCTGGCCAGCCTGACTCAGCCCGAGGAGGGGGAGGCGGAGGCAGAGGAGTCAGGGGGCAGCGGGGGCCGGAAAGGAGAAGTCCAGTGCGGCGACATTAACAGGGAGACAGAACCGTCTGGCTTTTCCATTTCCGGACACAGGCGCGGTCATAAAACTGAGCAAACCCAGACCTCGGGCAGGTCCCTGGCGTCCCCGCCCCTGCCGGCTGCGCGCGGTGCAGACCCAGGGCAGGGGTGGCTGCTTACGGGCTGCAGACCCTCAGGAGCCAGCACGGCGCCTGGAAAGGTCTGCAGGCCCTTGCTGCCTGCCCTGGAGAAGAGGGGCTGTGGGCTGCTGCGTGGGGAGCCGATGGCGCCCCTGCTCGGAGGAGGACATGGGGGTCCGGGGGCAGCGGTAGCAAAGAGGCAAGGGATAGAAACAGGAGCCAGGGCAGAGGTGACCCAGGGAAACTGAGGCCCAGGTGGGGCTGGAGGGGGATTTGAGAAGCCTGCTCCCCCATGGCAGCTGGAGAGAAGGAGCTTCTCAGAGTAAAAATCAGATGGCGCCGCTTCCTGCTTAAACTTCCTCAGTGGTGCCCCTTCAAGTGGAACCCAGACTCCTTGCCGCCCAGCAGCGGGGCTCGGTCCTCCCCACCTCCCCAAACGTGCTGAGCTATCTCCCACCCCAGGATGTTTGCTCGGCACCTCGCGCTGGTGGACCTCTCCTGCTCCCGCACTGTGCGCTCCCCCGGGGCTCTGCTTACACGTCACCGCCTCCCGAAGGCCTTCCTTGATTACTCCACCCAAAGAGGTCGCCCCGACAGTCTGTTTCAGCACTCCACTGTTTAATGTAGAACATCATCATAACTTATAGTCAACTCAGTTACATGTCCATTTCATTGTTTTTGTTTCTCTCCCACGACACTGTCACCTAAAACTAAGTGGGACCCCATGGGCGCTCAGTAAGTATTTGTTAATAGTCCGTAAACGTTTGCTGAAAGACTGTTTGAAGGAGATGAGTTCGCCTGGCCTTGGAAGGTTGAAGGGAACGGGGAAGGTGGAGAGAAGATGGGTTTGGCTGTGACAACAGAACTCGCTGTCAGTAGGTCAGCCTGCAAGGGCGTCCGTTGTTCACGTAGTGAGCTGTCCGGCTGCCGGCGGCGCTGAGGCGGATTCCGCAGCTTACAGCATCCTGAGGCACCCTGGTTCTGTCTGTCTGTCTGGGTCGGTCAGCCTTCTATAACAAAGTACCACAACTAGGCGGCTTATAAACAACAGAAATTTATTGCTTATTGTTCTGGAGGCTGGAGTCAGAGCTCAGGGTGCCAGCCTGTTCGGGTGTTGGTGAGGACCCTCTCCCGGGTGTCAGACCGCCGACTTACTGTATCCTCACATGGCAGAAAGCAGGTGGGAGCTCTCTGGGGGCCCTTTTATGAGGGCGCTCTCCCATTCATGAGGGCTCCACCCCCATGAGCTAATCACCTCCCAAAGGCCCCATCGCCTAATGCTATCACATTGGGGGTTAGGATTTCCACCTATGAACTTTGGGGACCGCAGACATTCAGTCCACTGCACCGCCTTCCTCAGTACCCTCAGCATGTTGGTGCTCACCCTCAGGCTAACATCTCATGGTCACAAGATGGCTGCCACAGCCCCATGCATCACACCCTCACATAACTGAATTCAAAATAGGAAGGGAACAAAGGAGCTTTTCCTTCTATGAGAGAGGAACATCTTTACCATGAAGCATGCTTCCACTCATCACACTCTCTGGAGAGTCCTTTTTATTATCACTCTGAACTGAACCACACGCCCACTCAAGACCAACTAGTGACAAAGGACACAGGCTGTTGCCATCACCTTAGACCGCCGGAGATGCATCTTTCAGTCATCTCCTGGGTGGCATACAATTCAACCCAAGAAAGCTCTGCTATGGGGAAAAGGGCAGACAATGGCAATGCTGCTTCATGGTCTCTTGAGAGCCTCCCGGTGTCCTGTGGGGCAGGCAGGGCTCCTTTTCACAGCCCCTAGGGCTTTTTTTCCCCCTGGCATTTGGGAAAGCAAGGCTCAGAAAGGCCAAGACATGTGCTCAACGTCACACAGAAAACTAATGGAATAGAACTTCGCTCCCATTCCCCCGCCTCGTCCCAGAACCTGGGATGTGCTCGGGGTGCCTGTGTGTCTGTGTGCAGTGCTGTTGCTGGTTTCATGGGCATCTTCCCCTCTAGACGGTGAGCTCCCTAAGTGCAGGGACCTCAGACCTGCCCACCACTGTTTCCTCGGCACCTAGAGCAGAGCATGCTGAGTGAATGAATGAGTGAATGAATGAATGGGTCCTAAGTGTATATAACAGAGGGCTTCCTGGCAGCAAGCCCTCAGTGCGGAGCACTCGGGCCCTTCGCTGGTGCAGGCTGATAGTGCTGATGGCGAATGTTACCCGGGTAAATCTGCCGCATGGAAGAGAGCAAGCGAAGTTGGAAGTCATAGCCAGTCCCTGTGCTGGGTGGCAGTTCTAAGAAGGGCGCCTCCACTCTCAATCAGAGCGAGTTGCAAACGGAATTGGCTGCTTTGTGAGGTGGTCGACTGCTTTCGGAGAAAGAAGCCTCTTCAGAAGGGAGGCAGGCAGAGAGGAGTGAGGGAGACTCGGAGACCACTTCTAGGCTCTGTGCTTCTGAGACGTGTTAGCGGAAGAGCACTTTCCCAGAATTCTGACGACAGCCCTGTTCTGATTGTAAAGCTGGGGAGACTGAGAATCAGAGAAGGTAAGTAACTTGCCCGAAGCCACAGAGCTAGTACCGTGGTGGAGGCAGGAGTCAGACATGGGCGTGTAAGCGCCCCAACCCCTTCTCTTCAGAACTGAGCCAGCTTCCTCTTACCGGCCCTGGAGACCTAAGGCTCTGTGGTTCTAAGAATTTCGACTCTAGCGCCATAAGAGTGTGTTAGTCTAAGATTCTGTGACTCGGAGCCGACTCTGGGATTCCAAGGTGCTTTGAGTGTCGGGTTCTGAGGGCCCGCGATGCAGCCCGCTTTGTGGAGAGCCCACATAGTCCTTCTCAGGACCTGTCTTCAAGCTTGGCTTAGTTAAAAATCCTTGGCTCGTTTTGATTTCTTAGTTACTTTGCAAGGGAAAAAAAAACCCGAACTCCAGCAGCCTCTGGCCCCGTTCCCCTGCCCGCAGGCCTTGCCCTCCTGGAACTGGCTGCCAGCTAACTGTCCAGCTTCCTGACAGTGACGCAGGGGAGTCGCCCGCGTCACGAAGCATCCGACCAGACTTCAGCCAGCGCTGCCCCAGGTGGGGTCCGCGGCCTCCCTCGCAGCTGCCGCTGCCGGGCCAGGCAGTGACGGATGTGGGGGTGGGGGTGGGGGAGTGGGACCACAGGGGCCAGATTCAGCAGGGAGTGGGGGAGATGGTGGGAGTCACAGGCATGGAGCCGCAGGCGCTTCCCTGCGTCCACCCCTCCAGGCCCCACGGGAGGCCCAAAGAAGTGAGCCAACGGCAGGCTCCTGGTGAGAAGCCTCCACCTGCCTCCCCAGCCGTAGATGGAGGAGAACAGACCGATCAGGAACCTTCTACGTGCCAGTGCTAGAGGAGGTCCTTTACATCTATCGATGGTTTTGATCGACCCCCCTGCTTCCTGAGCAGCAGTGTCCTGACCCCTGCCCCCCGCCCCCCGACCCATGACAGCCGGGCCCTACACAGGCCTGGCCTGCCAAGGGCCTCGCCCGCTGGCCCCACATCATGAGCGGCACAGCCGGGCTCAAACTCCCTCCCAGGTCGAACTCAGGCCTTTGAGCTGCATTGCCCCCAGGTCATTGCAAACAGCACTGAGGAGCTGGACAGAGGCTGAGAAGGCGGTGGAAGAGCATCAGACTGGGAATCGGAAGGCTCTAATCGCTGCACGGCCACTCCCTCTGCAGGTCTCTCGGAGTCTCCTGCCCACACGTGCAAACGGACCCTGCCCTTTCTCCACCACAGGCTGCCACAAGGGGCCAAGGAGACGAGAGAAGCAATAAGCCTTCAGGGTAGAAGCCCTGGTGGTGCCTGGGAGGGCTCGTTCCTGTACCTGGGAGGGCGGGAGATGCGGACAAGGTGCACTGGAGCCAGGAGCAGGGCTGGGAGATGGATGGGTGGCTGCCGCCCGCCCTGCTCCCACCACCCCCCTCTCCCCGCCAGGCCAGTGTAATCAGGGCCATCCATCACCCTCCCCGGGGTGGCGGCAGCCTGCTCAGCAGCAACAACACTGCCAGCTCCTCCATATTTCATCAGCCTGGAGAGAGAGGAGCAGGGGAGCCAGGGAGGGGGCGACGGGGTCAAAGGGCTGCCCATCAACCAGGGCAGCCCCTTTACCCCAGCCAGCCCCCCAACGCAGGTTCAGGCCGCTGTCTCAAGACACAGGCCAGGGCTCTGCCGTGTGGGTTGGGCAGAGGAGGCACAGTAGAAATAATGACGACTGTGATGATGGCGGTGATGGGGACAATGGCCATAGTAGGGATGGTATTGATGGTGGTGATGATGGTATATATAGGATGCTGGTGGTGATGATATGACGATGATGATGGTGGTGGCAATAATGATGGTGATGATGGGTGGTGATGATGGTGATGATGATGTTATCACTAGCAGCCCTTGCCTGGTGCCAGATTCTCTGTTTTAAGGGGTTGGAAGGATGTAGAAAGAAGCAAAGCAATAGGCGTGCTTTTATCTCCCATCCCTCCCAAGTCCTGTGACTTTGGATCATATACTCAAGTCCTCTGAGCCTCAGTTTTGACCTTGTCTAGAAGCTGAGACCAGGGAAGGACCCTTTCCTCAGCGAACTGCTGGGACTGCTGTGGCGGCCCCTCATCCTCGGGAGTCGGAGCCGCAGGGGCCTTGGCGGGGCTCCAGCGGGAAGACGGCTCCCTCGTTTGGGACCCATGTTCTTTATTGTCTCCTTCTTGGGCCCTGGCCCTGGGCGGGGCCTGGGAAGACCCGGCTTGTATGGAGCATCACTTTGTGTTGGGGGACCACCGCACCTGTATGTCTCCATGGCCTGCATCCTCCGCAAGGATGGGGACCAGGTCATCTTCTGCTGACATCCAGCGTGGGCCTAGCATGGAACAGAAGCTTCTAGAGCTAAAGAGCGGATGCCTTAGGCTCCAGGAGTGTGTTCCAGCCCAGGACAGGCCCTTAGAGACCATTGTCAAACACTGTCATCGCGCAGATGGGGAAACCTGGACCCAGAGAGGAGGAGCGACAGCTGAGCTCAGGTGGTGGCACCTAATCGGGGGACAGAGAGGTCTGGTTTGGGTCCAGTTCAGCTTCTGGCAGTGGGACAAGCCGTTTGTGTCTCCGAGCCTCAGTCTCCCACCTGCGCATGGGGCTGACAGCGAGAGCGGTCGGGGACAAGGGGAGACTGTGGCTATGAAGTGCGTGCGTAACCTCACGTGCGGTAGGTCCCCGGTGAAGATGTGTCCCTTCCTCTTGCCCTCAGTCCTGCGTGTCAGCGCCAGGCCTGGGTGCCGTGGGGGGAGAGGGTGGAGAATCAGGTCACTCGTCCCCCCTCGGCTTACTTCCCACCCACTGCGAAGAGGAGAAGCTGGCCAGTTTCCCCTCTCAGCCGGCCCAGCCCCATCCACCAGTACCTGATGCCGCCCCACGCGCCTTATCTGTGGAGAGCGGCCACTGGATCTTCCCGGCAGGTTCCGATCTGCAGCCACAGGCCTTTCTGCCAAGGTCCAGATCCGATTTCCACACCTTCTCCATTTCGCGGGCACCAGAACCACCTCTCAAGTCACTTCCAGCTCAGAAGCTCTGCTCCCCGAAAATCAGGTCACCACCTCACGGCCCCCAGACAAGTGGCTTCCTTCCTCTGTCCTTACCAGAGAGGCCTCCTCTCGCCCCTCCAGGCATCCTGGGGAGGAGGAAGGGACACATTCTGGGGACACAACTGCACCAGTCGGTTCTGGGTGACAGTGCCTCGTGGCAAGATGGCTCTCCCAGGGGAGTGGCGATGTGGCGGAGGGGAAGGCACGTTGCGGACAGACAGGGTTGGGCTCAAACCCCAGCCCAGCTCTGCCTCTCATCAGTGGCATAACTCTAGGCCGGTCACTGTGCTTCCCCTTGAACGGGGACCACAATCTCTACTTTGCACTTTGGCAGATGACAGTGTGCAGCACTGTGCTGTTCTCGCTTTGGCTTCTCCTGCCCTGCATGCGGCTCCCCATCCTCCTCCCAGGAGGCCCGTTGTCCGGCCCGGTCTTCTCCGGCTGCTCCAGGCCCTGCCCATACTGACCCCCTCCGCCTGCCTTCACCGTCCTGTCCCCAAGCTCTCCGGGGTCAGATTCTGCATGCACAGCCCCCAGCGTGGCACTCCACGCAGTGCACCCATCGGGGGGCTGAGCTATTATCATCATCTCCATTTTGCAGATGGAAAAACCAAGGCATGGAGATGTTAAACAGCTGGCTCAAGGTCACACCGTGAGAGGTAGAGCTGGGATGCAAATTCTAGCACACCAGTTACCACCACCCTGCACTGCCCAGCTGTCCACCTCTCATTCCTTCATCTCCCTTATCACCTACGGCGCCCCCTCCTCCGTCAGCAATGGGTCCATCTGCCCCTCTGTCCACCCAATTATCAGCCCTCGCCCCTCCACCTGTGCTTCCCCTGCTGATCACTGCATGGCCCCAGACTTCTGCACTGGCCACGGTGACCACAGTGGTGGCCACGGTCCTGCTCTCGTGCATATCACAGTCTGGTTGGAAGATGGACAGGTATGCCGGCAATGACGACCCACAGTGATGTGTGCAGCCCAGGCCCTTAGGGAGCACAGTGAGGATGCCCGGCCCAGGCTGTGTGTCTAGAGGAGGTAACTCCTGGTCCGAGTCCTGAGGGAAGGTGTGCCAAGGGAGGAAGAGCACCCTACAAAGAGGGACAGCCACTGCCAAGGCCTGGCCTTCCAGGAACTTGTGGAACGGAAGGGAAGCTGTGAGTACTCCCTGGTGGCCGAAGTGAGGGTTCCAGAGGCCAGAGGTGAGGCTGGGGGTGAGGCTGAGGCCAGGGGGTGCGGGGTTGTGAAATCAGGCCTGGGTGTGGTTGGTGGTGATTGGAGCCACGGAGGAGGTAAATGGAGTGATGTGGCCACGTGGCATCAGTGGGTCTCTGGGCACTCTGGCCGCTGCAGGAAAAGAAGGGGAGCGCCAGAGGCAGAGAGAGAGGGGAGCAGGCTGGTGTAGTGGCCCAGCCCCCAGTGTGATGAGCCCTGGACCAAGATGGTGGCCAACAAGGAGGAGAAAAGTGGGGGGATTAGAGGCACATTCAGGACGCAGCCTCGATAGACTTAAGTGGCGGATGGGGTGTGGGAGTGGGGATGTCACCTCTCTAGAGATGACTCTAGTCTCTGCTAGAGCTGCCTCAGGGGCCACCTTCTTGCTGTTACATCCCCAGGCTTTTGCATAAGCCACTTGTCATGCCTGGAAGGCACCTACTCTGAAGGTCACGTGAAAAGTTCTAAGTTAGCCAGCTTCTAAGAAGAGGGTAGCAGTCAGGTGGGGTGTCAGCAACACGCTGACCCCAGGGAAGGCTCGGTGGTGGGGACGGTCAGGGTGGGTGGGGGTGGGGGGGTGTATGACTGTGGGTGTCAGACCCCAACCGAGCCAGGCCTTCTTCAGAGCACTTTCCCTGACCACTCACCCCCAAATGAAGCCGGGTCTGTCTCCCATAACCGATCATCCCACTCTTGACGTTCCCACAATTTGCAGTTTCATAGTTACATGCATAATTATTTGATTAATCTGCATACCTCACTCTAAACTGTATGCTCCACAAACACAGGGACACTATCTCTCGGTTGTCATATGTCCCCAGCATCCAGCACTGTCCTTAGCTCATGCTCAGTGCTCGGTAAATGTTGAACCAACGGTGAATGAATGAATGACCTTGGCTGGAGTTTGGGCAGCGAGTCGGCTTGCTGGGTGCCAGGTTAGCCAGGAGGCCGCTGCCAATTTGTAGAGCTTGGAGGCCAAGCTGAGTGGTTCAGATCACACCCCCAACTTCCCAACACAGACTTTGAGGAATATCCACAGAAAACGGAGTTTTTAGGAGTTCTAAAATACTAAATGGGCTGAAAAAGACCGCCAGGCACCGCAGAGAAAGCTGGCAGGGCTCAGGAACCGCTGCCCACTCTCCGAATTACTCATCCGGCGCGGGCTCTCTGTTGGCCCGGGCAGCAGCCCGCAGCCCCAACTGTTCCGTACACAGGGCCTGGATCTGGACCACGCACTAAATGAAGGCTGGAACAAAACGTCCCACATCCCCAACCCTGAACGTGTCTCAGAGTTGACGGTAATATGCATGCTTTTTATTTTTACTCCACTACAAAGTGAGCAAGATTTCTTCTTGGACGCCCAGTGAGCCAGCTGAAACCAGAAGCCCGATGTCCTGGAGAGAGCGCGAGCCGGAGCCGGTCTGGACCCGAGGCAGCTTCCCCACAGGCCGGCTCTGGGGTGCCCGAGTCCTTTTGCTCAGGGCGGGGGAACCTCAGCTTGCTCGTCAGTAACAGGAGGTGACTGTCCGCTCTCCCTTCACCTCCCAGGTGCGGGCGATGTTGGACGGGAAAGGGCATTGGCAACTGAACAGTTTTGGAGAAGCAGGAGGCGGGGCTTCATTCGTCAAACAAATGGGCCTTTCAAAAGCCAGGAAATCCATGTGTCTTTCCAGCCTTTGTGGCTGGATGTATATTCATGACAATTTTTGTTCTGCGAGGGCTTCATTCTCTGCATTTCCCAATTCACACAGAAAAGCTGAAGGGCTCAGCTCATCTTTTTGTCATAGGTGGTATCATAAGCCTCCAGCCAATGGGCTGGCTGCTTACGTGTGGGCACGTAGCCCTCCTCCAATCCGCCGCGGCCAAGGACTCACGTGACACACAGGCAGCCATGCTTTCTAATAGTCCTGGGTAGGTGCTGTTATGTCCATGAGGAGGAGTCCGAGGCAGAGAGAGGTAACTTACCAATGACATCAAGCTGGTCAAATGTAGGCTTGTGATTCAAACCCTGGGCTTTCGATTTTTAGGTCTCTCTTCTCCTATCTGTACCTCCCGGGCTTAGCAGACTGCCTGGCACATAAAGATGCACTCCGCATGTGTTTGCCAAGAGGGGCTTTAGACATTATAACCCTTATTTTACAAGCTTATTACAAAAATGAAATAAGTCAGTATTAATGAAAACATCTGGCACACACCCTGGGATTGAGCGGCGGTGAATAAATATTGGTTTAATTCATTGGTAGATTCATTCATTCATCCTCCCTTATGTCTGGGGGCCATGGCTCCTAGCGAATGGGAGAAGTCAAGCCCTGTATTCCCATCTTCCCCGCTTTGGCCGCGTCCTGCGGACTGCCTTGGCTGGAAAGACCTGGCTCTTTCTCTCCCCCTTTTTCCTCTGCTCATTCCGAGCACCTGAACCTCTTGAGTGTCCCCTCCCCAGGCCTACCTCCCAGCTCCCGCCACTCCCCGCTCCCCAGAGCCCCACAGCTCTCTTTGGGACCTTCCCTGGCCCTCACCAATGCTTGCACTCTGGCTGCAGGACTCACACAACCATTGGCTTTTTGTGTCTGCTTCCTTTCATTTAGCACATGGTGTTGGACGGGCATCCATGTGGCCGCGTGTACCCATATCTGCTCCTATTGGTTGCTGAGTAATATTCCATTGTGTGGATGTGCCACAGTTTATCCACTGAGCAGCTGATGGGTGTCTGGGATGTTTTCCAGTTTTGAGCTGTTATGAGCAAAGCTGTTATGAACATTCACATAGAAGCCTGTGAGTGGACATATTGTCATTTCTCTT
>PVJI01028641.1:0-16268 GCA_004026765.1 Micronycteris hirsuta
GTGCCTGTTATGTATAAGGAGGCGGAGCCTTAGGTGTTCACCAGGGTGGGGTAACCTACATCGTTGCATTGTGACATTGTCTGTGGGGAAGGGGTCTGAGAGGGCAGAATGGCGCTTGCTCTGCTTGCTACCCACAAGCAAATCGGGCTCTTCTGGTGCTGATTCCCACATAGGTGGGCTTGTTCTAGGACTCTGTGGGTCTCTCCAACAAACTCTCCTGGGACGCTGGTAGTTCCGCCCACTGCTGCCTCAACCCCCACAGGTGTTTTCAGTTGGTAGTTTGTGGTTTTATTTCCCTTCGCTGGGCTCCTGGGCTGCGAGGTCTGTTCCGCTCCTCAACTTTTTCTCCTGGTTTATCTGCGTGTGAATGCGGGACTGTCTGCTCCATTGGCCTGTGTTCTCCTGGATCTGGGTCTGCCAGCCACGGTCCCCTCAGCCTGTTTCAGCGTTGCGCGCCTGGCTTCACAAACCGCCAGCTGGCTGTGCCTGGCTCTGCCCCACTTACTGGTCTAGATGAATGTGTCTTTAACTCTTTGGTTGTCGGACTTCCATAAAGTTCGATTTTCTGTCAGCTCTGGTTGTTTTTGTTTTTAAATTGTTGTTTTCTATCTTTTGGTTGTGCGAGGGGGCACAGCGTGTCTAGCTATGCCTCCATCTTGGCTGGAAGTCTTTTGTGTTTATTTGGACATATGATTTAAATTTTTGGTATGACTAACATGATACTCTTTTAAGTTCATAATTTTAAATATTTCTACAGATGATTTTGTTTTGTATTTCATTGTATTAGTGAAGCTTCCCCAACTTTATTGACATGTAAAATATACACAAGAAGAGTCACCCATTGAAGATCCAGGCTGATGAATGTTTGCAATTGTATACAGTTTTAAAACTACCACCGTAATTGAGATATAGAAAATTCAGAAAACTTTCAATGCCAGTTTCAGCCCATCTCTTTCTCACCATAGTTTGTCTTTTCAGGAATTTTGCATAAATGAAATAATAGTATGTAGTCTTTTGTATTTGGCCTTTTAAACTTACCATAATGTTTTTTTAGATTCATTCCTGTTGAATGTATCAGTAGTTCATTCATTTATATTGGGGGATAAAATTTCAATAGTATGGACAAACTGTAGTCCTTTCATACATTTGTCAGTTGATGGACATTTAATGTTTTTATTCTAAGTTGTTAGCTAGTTTGAATACTGCTGTTACAAACATTGTAATACAAGTATTTTTTTGTGGACATAATTGTTTTCATCTCTCTGGTGTAAAGATTTAGGAGTGAAATTTCTGAGTTTTATGACAGGTGTGTAACCACTATATGGTAAGGTGTGGTAGGTAAGACATTGCCAAACTGTTTCTCAAAGTGACTGTAGCATTTTGTATTCTATCAGCAATGCAAGAGTTCTGGGAGTCCCACATCCTCAACAACACTGTATGTTGGCAGTTTGAATTTTAGTTATTCTGTTGGCTATTTATAAAGTTTTAAGTTATGGATAGTGTGTGACTAAAAAAAGTTTCTCTACTCAAAAGAAAGAATAAAGGTAAATCTTATTTGAGCTCTCAGTCTGCTCAACTACTAGCACAGACTTGGAATATACACACCCTGGTTTTATTGCACTGAAATACTTTCCTTTTCATAAAGTAAAATATGAAAGTATATTGGTCTCAGTTCGATAATTCGAGTGCTGCCATTTTAATATGTCTCATAATAAATCTAGTTTATTGCTGTGTCATCCCTCATATCTTGGACAAAAATGCTTTTGTTTCCTTTCTAACTTGGAAATCATGTGTGTGTCTCTGTATGTTTTCTTATGCTTGGTGTGGGTTTGTAATAATTTTTTTTCTTTGCTCATTATTTTCTTAGCATACTTTTAATTATATCTTATATGAGGTCACCAGAGCTGTTGGAAACTATTTTTTTAAATGATGTATAATATAGTTAAGAAGGTCTTATTCTCTTCAAGAAATTTTATGTTATTTGAAAGATACAGTTCCACTAAGTTATGAGGTAGATGACTGTATTTGACAGATAATGGTTAGAAGTCTGTATAGAATTTTCATGAGTTAAGGTAGCCATGATCATTCAGTGTGAATATGTGATTTTGAAGTGATGGCTTTGTCATAAAAGAGCATAACATTTAACAAATATGTTTCTGGTTTCTTTTGTTATGGAAATTTAACACTACATAAGGTGTTAATTCTATAAGGAGTCCGTAATTTAGTGGAGGAGAAAACAAAAAACAAAAACCCCTAATAATTCAAATTATTATATGATTTGAGAGAAATCATTTATCCCCACTCCTGATGTTTTTAATTCCATATGAAAGGAGCTTAATATTCTTGTGTAGGGAACTTCTTTTTTCTCCTCTGTAAAGAGGCAGAGTGAGTGGATCCACATTGGTCCTGGGTCCACATTTCTTAATTAGATGGCATGACAATGCCTTAGGACTTGAACATGGGTATATGGTTATTCTGCTCTTTCTGGACCAGTGGGAAGCAGAGACCTTAGAATAAGTGCAATCAAAGTGTGAACTCAAACTTTCTCTTGTGTGGGCTGTTCCAAGGCATGATTAAGAGGGAAGGAAGGTAACAAGCCCATTTGGGCTTTCTGTATGTCTTCCATCTAGCCTTCATTAGTGATGCTGGTGATATTTTGGTTTCAATTGCTGACTCTTCTGCTTTACTTCTAAGTCAACTCAGAACTCATATGGGCAACAGAGTGCCATTCATTGGAACTCCTCAAAGAATACAACTCATGGTAGATATCAGGAGGTGTGTTAACATAGACTGTGGCCTAAGTGTCATCTCTTATTAGTTGCAAAAATTTTTTCTTTTGCAGGTTGTTTCCTTCACTGGATTGTTAGCATGGAAGGCTGTCTTGTTCAAAGCATTTAGTGTTTCTACCTGTGGAAGTAGGCTCTATCCTGTGCTGTTGAGTTTAGCTGTGGCCATGTGACTTGCTTTGCCATTGTAATGTGAGAGGAAGTGACATGTGATGTTCCTGGGCAGAGGTCAGCAGTCAATTTCTCACATTCTTTCTCTCTTCCTTGCTTCTATAATCATGGAAACATGAATTAAAAACAAGCCTCTGTCAGCCTAGGCCCTGGGGCAAAGACCGTATGGAACAAAGCCCCTTGCTAGTTTGCCTTGAACATGCAACATATATGAGAAGTAATTTATTGCTTTAAATTGCTGAGATTTTGGGATTTGTTAGCATAGCATATATACTATTATATATTTCTTATTCCTTGAAAAAGTGTTTACTGATCAAGTAGAGCATGACCTTTGATATATGTGAGATCTCATCATTTTAAGAAAAACTTTCTCTGGGGTAGGGATAGGTATTAGCTCTGCATAAAATGTGTTTATCACGTAACACATGCCTACTTCTAAATAGCCAATGTGTACCATTTAATACACATTCCCACAATGCTATAATACGAACATTCACTTTAAATAAAGACAGGCAGAAAATTATCAAGATATCAAGAAATAGTCAATCTGTTGTTATAATATTATCAACTATATGAACTACACTGTACTTTACATACCTGTGTCTACTTTTATAACTGATAATTTATACTTCTTGATTCCTTCATGTATCAATAATTATTATTTTTCTTTCTTTATTTTTTAAAGTATACTTTATTATGTTATTAGAGTTGTCTCATTTTTTTCTCCCCTTTATCCCCCTTCACTCTGTACTCTTCCTCCCACCAGCATTTCCCCCATGTCCCCCTTAGTTCATGTCCATGGGTCATACATATTAGTTCTTTGGCTTCTCCATTTCCTGTACTATTCTTAACTCCCCCTGTCTATTTTGTATCTACTAATTGTGCTTATTATTCCCTGTACCCTCATACTCTTCTCTCCCCGCCCCCGCTGATAAGCGTCCATGTGATCTCCATTTCTGTGATTCTGTTCCTGTTCTAGTTGTTTGCTTAGTTTTTTTCTTTTTAGGTTCGGTTGTTGATAGTTGTGAGTTTGTTGTGATTTTACTGTTAATAGTTTTTGATATTCTTTTTCTTAGATAAGTCCCTGCGTTGTGGCACTATATGAGGGGAAAGAGTTAGAGAGGGAGCAATGCAGCCTGCTCAGCTCTTGCCTAATTTTCAGGCACTTCCACCAGTACCCACAGCAAATTGGGCTCTTCTGGTGCTGATTCCTGGGTGGGCAGGCTTGTGTACCTTTGAGGACCCTGTGGATCTCTCCAACAAACTCTCCTGTGAGGTTGGGAGCTTCTCCTACCACTGCAACCTCCACAGGTCTTTATAGCGAGAGGTTTTGATACTTCAGTTTTCCACACTGGAACCCTGGGTTGTATTGTTTGTGTAGTTCCCCAGTTGTTCCTCCCGGATTATCCACATGGGAGTGAGGGACCCACCAATCCTCCAGCCACTGCCTTGCCTGCCTGGTCTGTCAATTTTGATGCAAGTCCTCTATGCCCCTGCTGCCTGTTTCTGCCCTCCTACCAGTCTGGGTGAATGTTTCTTCTTTAACCTCTTGGTTGTCAGAGTTCTATACCATTCAATTTTCTGGCAGTTCTAGTTGTTTTTTGTTTTTAAATGTGTTATTGTCCTTCTTTTGGTTGTGCGAAGAAGCAAAGCATATCTACCTATGCCTCCATCTTGGCTGGAAGTCTCTTCACAGAATAATTATGTGTGGTATCAGATGGGTACTAGACTTACCAGGGTGATTAGTTCATATGTTATAGAAATATCTTATCACTATGTCATACACCTGAGACTAATATAATGTTATATGTCAATGGCAAGTCAAAAATAAAAAAATCTTAAAAATAATAACTACAGCAGAAAAAGAAATACTGAATTCATATTGCTGAGGATAGTTTTCTTGGAAGATTTGGAGTTATATTTGAGTTCTAGTTATCTCAAACAACTAAAAAAAGCTATCCATTTAACAATAATGTGGTCTTGCACATGAAAATAGTGGTCAACTATAGATGATCCCATCTACACCAGGAGGCTCAGGGGTAGAGAGAGCATTCCTACTGAGAAATTCTCCAGTGAAGATGTTTTTCTTCCTCTTAAGTCAAGCGAGAGGGGTTTCAGTGAAAGAGTTCAGAGAGCTTGGTGCACGCCCCTTGGTTGGGAGGGGACCTCTTTTCTTATTAAGAAATCTACAGGGAGACTATGACTGGCTGGCTGCTTAGATTATGAGGGAATAAGATGGCTGTACTGTTCATGCTATACAAAGGAGGTATGAATATTTCCACTGATTGGTTAAGGGTAATACAGTTAGACTGAGTGGTCATCTTTCATTCTGTTTACAAACATATCCTGGAAAGACAAAGTAACCCCACTAGAGAAGAATGCCTACTTCTGGGCTAAGGGAGAGAATCTAAGGAAATGGTGGAGAGACATATTCAACCAACCCAAGGAGATGTTTGGGAGCTCTCTAGTGCCTGGGTAAATGGATCTTTAAGGACACCCAAGAAAAAGAACCAGCTCAATCCATTAAGTCCTGAGTTAATTTTTTCTAAATACCTGATAATCTGAGAGAACACTAGTGCCGGCTGAAAACAGTACCAATAAGGTGAAACTTTTGCTTCCTCTACCTAGAGGCACAGAGTAGAATATGTATGGGGAGAGAGGCACCTGTGCCTTGTGCTCATCTATGGGGTACCACGAGACTGCAAATCTACAAATCTGGTCCAGATACTAGAGCATGTAAGGAGAGTGCCCATATACAGGTGCCACTCATGCTTTCAATGCTGATGGTTTTTACCTCTCTTTCTTAGGGAAGTGGTTGGCAGACATAGGTTGTCAGAGTAAAGAGAAAAGAAGCCAACCACACCCCTTCCCTCAACTGTAAACTTCCCAGCACAGCTGTACTAATCTGGTGGAGTGAGAAAGGAATCTGTGCACAAAGTTTAGAATTTTACTCTTGCAATACTCCCCTACTGATAACCCTTCAGTAGCTCTTCATTCCTCTCTCAGTTAAAAACTAACATCTTTTTTCAGGGCCTACAACCCTGCTGTTCAAAGAATGGTCCTTGGACTGGCATGATCAGTATCACTTGGGAGTTCATTAGAAATGTCTAATCTCAAGCCACACCTCAGATCTATTAAGTCAGAACTTGCACTTTAACAAGATCCCCAGGTGATGCACATGTTCTTAAGGGATCGAGACGCACTGACCTATAAACCCTCCCCTGGTCATGTCAAAACAGGGATTTCCATCTGTTTTGCCCACTGGTGCTTCTTTAGTTTATATAATAATGCCTGCCACATAATAGGTGATCAATAAATATGTGTTGAATGACTGTGTTGAATAAAATATTTAAATAAAAAATCACCAGTCAATTTCTCAAAGTGTTTCCTATGATTAAAGAAAGGCAATATCCCTGTAAAGTACATTATTTTACTAGCATTTTATGTTTTCATCAAGAAGCCCACTGAACAAAATATGCAAGTTATTCTAACTGGAGACTATGAATTATTACTCATCTCCACAATTTCTTTTTTATTAATTTAAGAAATTTTTTCATGATCATTTATCCCCCCCATACCCTCTTCCACCTCCCCCCACTCCATTTCCCCTGCATTCACCACACTGTTGTCCATGTTATTGAGTTCTTCCACAATTTCAACAAAGGAAGGCTTTATTTAAAACAATTTAGTAAATTATTTCATATTTAGCCAAATAAACTTCTCTCCTGAGAAGTTAAGGAAACACACAGAGATTCATCTACCACAATTTTATCAAAACTAGTGTTTGAACATTATGTGTACTGCCTTTTCCCCCCAAAGAAATGAACCTGATCTTTTATTTTCTGTTTCCATCCAAATTTGAATGTTTTGGTGTACGAGCTCACTTGGTCTTGGCGAACAGACCTGTTTCTAAGAAAGGCTAAAAATGCTCATAAAAAAGACTCAAAAGTCTTCTTGGACAAAAAGTAATTTTTATAAAACAGCATTTCGATGAGTTAAGTGTAAGTAAATCAGAAACAGATGGATTACATAGCTATTGAGACCCACACATTTGAAAAACAAATTAAAAATGTATTGTGCTTTGTATTCCCAAATATAAAAATAACATGTATGTTTGAAACAAAACTTTTCTAGTTTTTACCATGTTTTGACTTGAAGGTCATGTTTGCTATGTGCTTTTTTTTGATGGGAAGTATTTTCTATTTATAAATTTCCTTTTATAATATTTTCAGGGCAATTGAGTTGCTCTAATCTCTCAATTATTGAACCAAGGTCAATACATTGTTAATGTAATCAGGATAGTCTAAAGTTATTCATGTTTTCTTCTATTTTAATATAAGGCATGGCAAAGTATTTGTTTTGTTTTAGTTAGTGTTCTTTTGGTTAAAAGGAACAGAGACACACATAGGCTAGTTCAAGAAGTAGATATTCTACGAAGATATAGAGACATGAAGAAATCTGTATACGTGGACAGGGCTACATACATCAGCAGCTCCACAATACCGCCTTGGGGAAAATTGCTTTGGGTGGCCACTAGAAATGGCTAGTGCTTATCTTTCTCATGAAGTTTTACTAATAGCTTCTCTTCTTATCTCAGTCATTTTTCCTCACTTTGCTTATTACTAACCTCATAAATTCAGCTTCAGCTTCAAATGACCCATAGTGTCTCTGGCCTGAGTTTACTCTGTAATCCTTTAGCTGAGCTGCCATAGCTGTCTGACTCAGTCTTTACAGTTTTTAGTTCTTTTTATTAAAAAAATTACTGAATATATTGGGGTGATATAGATTAATGAAATTATATAGATTTCAGGTGCACAATTCTATAATATATCGTCCGTGTATTGTATTGTGTGGTCACTACCTTAAGCCTAGTCTCCTTGCTCGAAGAGTACTCTGATTGGCCCAGTTCACTTTTTTTTTTAATTGTCACCTGAGGAAATTTTTTCATTGCTTTTACAGACAGAGGAAGTGGGGGGGGGAGAGAGAGAGAGAGAGAACATCAGTGTGAAAGAGAGAAATATCGATTGGTTGCCACCTGTATGTGCCCTGATTAGGGATCAAACACCTAGGTATGTGCCCTGACCAGGAATCAAATGTGCAACATTTTGGTATACTGAACAATACTCCAACCAAGTGAGCCACACTGGCCAAGGCCCAGTTTACTTTTGAACCAAGTTGCTGATCACTGAACTCCGTGGGTGAGCTATGTGATGCAGTCAGCTGTAGTTGAGATAGCTGGGTTCCCTGGACAAGAGAGAAGTGTGTGGACAGGTGTTGAGACTGGTGCTTAGGTTTAAGTGCACTAAATACAGACTCTGGGATTCACCAACCAGAAGATAATTTCCAGAAAAAATATTTTTGCCAAATATGTTCACTGGGAAATAAAATATTACTTCTTTCTCTTTTCAAGAACTGAGATGTTTTAGATTTTTGAATTTAGCATGCCAAAATTGGAAAGGGTGTGGATGACTTTCAAAGTACAGAATTTCATCTAATATGTCTGAATTTTAAGAAAACATCAATTACGTAACTGTTTAGGAACACATCTTTGGAGATCATTTATTGTACCACTTTAAAATATGGTCACTCCTTTTTTCCCTAAGATCTCTGAAATACTCCTTGAAAAAATAATCTTTGATTTGATACATGCTAAGTTTATAACAGGGTTTATGTTAAAAAAAGGACAGACTTGAAAGGTTGGAAGAAACCCAGTGAAAACTGGCTAACAATTGAGCATGTTTTATTTTGCCTGGGGAAAGCAAAGGAGAGAGTAAATAATAACTCAAAAAATATATAAATTGTTGTTGAATTGAGACAAAAATCTGCTCTGTCAGCAACTGGAGTTCAGAAAACCCATAAAAGGGAGGTAATAACCAGCATGGGAGAGTACACAGAACAAAACGGACAGGCAGACCTGAGTGCTGGCCTTGGCTCGGCCAGTGACTAGCTGGGTTGCCTTGATTCCCTGGTGATAGGAAAAAGCTTGGACCGCGTGCATGTGCACGTCCTTCCCAATGCTAAAGAGAAACCTCAGAAGGGGACATCCAGGGCCACTAGCCACACTGTACAGTGGTTCATTGCACACCTCTACAAAGTGACCTTTGGTAGATTCTTACCCTTCCCTTTGGCCCACTGAGTAAATACATTTATGTGAAATGTTATAAAGAACAAGAATTTCTTCCACATCTTGTATCAGGTTCAACCCAGAATTTAAAGTTTTATCACTCACACAATGGCTTTAAGGTATACTAACAACAAACTTACAAACAAACAAACAGAAAAAGAAAAAAAAGGAAAAAGAAAACTCTTATTCAGATGGCAACGTTTGAGCTTGTAATTCAAAAACAGAGCTAGGTATAGTTGTATATCCCCTTTAAAGAAAACTAGAACCCAAAACATTCCTATGTTGAATAGGAACTAGAGATGCAAATCACTACATCCAACTGATGATTTATTCATGGAAAACCACATAACTTGGCCTGAGACTAATTTCAAGAAAAAAAAAATGGGCAAAATTGCCAGTGACAAAAACAAAGGCATGTCAATTGTAGCTCAGAATGGGTATAGACCTAACAATATAGATTAAAAACTACTTTCAGACTCCAAGAAACACAGGATGTTTCCTTGCAGCAAACCAGGCACTAGGAGATAGTATCACTGTTTTGAAATAGGAATTCCCTAAAAGCAGTCACTAACATTGGCATTTATTCCTGGCTCTTAGTTTCAAGATTATACTACAGAAGATGTAAATGATACTAAATGATTTTGCTCAGGAAAAGAAGATAAATGTCATATCACAACTCAAGTAATGACAAAATTGACTGGGTACACTGGTGTTATAAATCTCTGCATTTGACTCTTTGGTGTGCATGCTGGGGAGATGAAGAGAAGGCCCATAACTTGTCTAAGAACACCATGTGTTTTAAACTGTTCGCTATTGTTTCACCCATCCAAATTTGTAAAACCTACTGATATTAAAACTAAAATAGAGAATTCATAGTCTTTCTTAGGAAATATTGGCCGAGCCAATGAAAGTTTGGATGTGCTTGAGACAGTTTCTAAACTAATTGAAAGAAAAGCCACTTGTAGATCTAAGTTCTTTTTTGGCTATAACAAGTATTTATTCAAAAGTAAATCCTACAACAACCCATTTACAAACATTGCTAATGGGACTAACTTACTTTTATGAAGGAAATCATTTCAGTTTTACCAAAGATGCAGAATTTCAGGGGGCAAAGATTAATTCAGCAAACTTGATATCATTTAATGAAATAAATCATCTTTTTTCAAAGTTCCTTGGGAACTGGAAGACACATGAAAAAAAAAAAACTTGAGTAGCATTTACTTCCGACTATTAGTATTGGGGATTTTGTGTTTTTACAAGTTTGGATGCCCTCACTACACCACATCTCCATAATTCATGATTCACAAAGCACTGTGTATTTGTGAGCTAAGGTAATGGTGATTAAACTGAACACTGAACACTTTGGAGAGTTCTCTAACACTCAAGACAAAAATTATTTCCTTTTACGGCCTGGCCAGGTGGCTCGGTTGGTTTGAGTTTCATCCTGTATGCAAGGGGGATTTGACCCCCAGTGGTTGGGGCACATGCAGCGGATAGGGTGAGGGTGAGTTAATGTTTCTCTCTCTCTCTCTCTTTCTCTATCTCTATCTCTCTCTGTGAAAGTGAACAGGTCCTTGGATGAGGATTAAAAAGAGAGAAAAATTATTTCCTTTTCTATATTCCACCATGAAAAACTGGCTAGTTATATAGGTGATGGGAAAGAAGGGCCCATCAGTACATGGTATTGTGATGGCAGGTTAAAAAAATTGATTTGATGATTCAGTAGTCTTAATTTAGCACAGCAAGGCTCTGATTCAAATTACGGATTCAAATATATGGAATTAAAAGCATCCAGGAAGCTTGTTTATTTGAATTTTTTTATTCCTTCAGTTTTTCTTCTTCATCCTACCCCTTCATCCCTGCAGCTTTCTGATTTTGCATCTGCAATTTGATACAGATCCACTATGAAACTTTGTTGAAGATTTCTGGTAGTATCCTAGTAACCAGAATCATAGTAACACCTCCAAACATATCTCATTTTTCTCAAGAAATCAAAGTCACTCTCAACTCTTTTATTTTCAGTGGACTCCTCAGTCTTCACTGAATTGCTTCCTTTCCTCCATGCTTTCCTATTTACTGTCCCTACCATGATTTCTATCTCAATACTGAAAACCTTCTCTAGGACACTGCTGGGCTTCTAGTCTGCTTCCTTTGTCTTCTCCCTAATTTGCTAACAGGTAACTCTCCCATACCCTTAAACACAAAATCAACATTGAAAACTACAAAACGTGCATTGATATTCTTGACCCTCAAATGAATGACCCATTGTTTTCTTCCTCTCATCAACTGACACAACCTTTGAGTACTCTGGCCTGCTCTCTGGCTCCTTGTGTTAACTTCAAGGTCATACTTTAGCCCTTTGCAAATCTCACGTCTTTCTCACAACTGTAGGAAGCTCTTCCTTTGAAGGTCACTAATGGCACCTAATTGTCAAAATCAGCTTCCTTTCCCCAGAATGATGCTTTACCCATTGTGACAGTTGTGATATCTAACGCTGTTAGCCACCACTTCCCTTTTTGCTATTCACCTGATTTTTTAACCACTCATCCTCATCATTTTCTCTGTATTTCTTGACTGTCATTTGATATTTACTGCTTTATTTTATTTTGATAACATTTCTAGCTTTCTATTCTTCTAGAATATTTCAGGCCGTATTGCCATGGTATGCAGCTTACTTTCCCAATAATTTCTAAACTCATGCAGTTGCCCCTCTACCTCCTCTACCATTATTTCTCACCTGGCCTCCTGATTTAGCCTTCTGTCCACTATACCTGCTTACTCTTCTCTCTCCCATAATCCATTCCTCACACAGCATCCAGAGACATCATTTAAAATAATAGATTAAATCATTTCACTCTTTTACTTAAAACTCTCCAATGGCTTCACGCAGCACTTAATATGAAAATAAAAGCTTCTTAACACTGACATCAAAGCCCTATGTCCCATGGCCTCGCTTACCTATCCAAATCCTCCTTCTCTCCCTCTTTCCTTATCCATAAGCTTCAGAAACTTTGGACAGTCTCTCTCTTTCTTTTTCTAATATTTAACACTTTTCCTAGACTTTGCACTAGCTATTCCCTCTGTTTAGAAAGTATGGATGGTTTCTTCTTGTCATTAAGAGAATGGCAGCTTCGGTTTCACCTCCTCAGAGAGCCTTCTCCAGACCATCTGTCTATAGTAGTAACCACCCTGTCAATTAGTTTCACATCTTTGTTTTCAGGAGAGTGTTTATCCTGATTTGACTGATTCTTTCCTGGTTTATATGTTTCAATATTGTCTTTGTTTATTTGTAGTCTGCTTCCTCCCCACTAGGATGCGTTTTCACTGAGGGAAGGCCTCCTCCTTTCCCTTTTAATTTTCTTTGAGAGGGAGAGAGAGACAGAGACATCAATGTGAGAGAGAAACCTTGATCGGTTGTCTCCCATACACGCCCTGACCGGGGATCAAACCCATAACATTTTGTTGTATGGGATGATGCTCCAAACAAGTGAGCCACCCTGGCCAGGCCTTCCTTTCTTTTTAAAATTATAGTATTCCCAGGACCTGGAGCAGCCCTAGCACATAGTAGCCTCCATATATATTGGCTGAATAAATATCTTTCAGAAATTTTGAGAATGCAGCCACTATGGAAAACAGTAGAGTTTCCTCAAAAAAATTAAACATAGAAATACCATACAATCCAGCACTCTTACTTCTGGATATTTGTCCAAAAGAACTGGAATAAGCACCTCAAAGAAGGATCGACATGACCATGTATACTACAGCACTATTCACAATAGCTAAGATGTGAAAACAACCAAAATGTTTATTGGTGGCTGAATGGATAAAGAAAATGTACATATGATGGAATATTGTTCATCTTTAAAAAAGGAAACTCTTCAACATACAGCAACGTGAATGAACCTTGAGGACATTCTTCTCAGTGAAACAAGCCGGTCACGGAAGGACTACTACTGCTCGTTTCACCTATGAGAGCTATCTGAAACAGGCAAGTTCAAGGAATGAAAGAGTAAAATAGTGGTTGCAGGGTCCATAGGAGGGGGAAACAGAGATTTGCTAATCAATGGGCATAAAGTTTTTTAGTTAAGCAAAGAAAAATAAGTTGTAGAGATCTGCTGTACGACATTGAAACTATAGTTAATGATACTGTAATATACACTTAAAATTTGTTGACAATAAATCGAATGTTAAGTGTTCCTACCACAAAAAGTAGAGAATACTTATTTAAGTTTCTAGCATTTTGTAATTATTCAAAGTTATATTTATTTAAAAATTTCAAAAACTGGCATCAAATTACCATCTGAAGATGGCACAGGTTTGCTCTCCATTAATAGTGTTGGAATGTGACTATTAATCCAAACTTTTGTTCACACCAGATAGAATCAAGATATAAAAGTCTGTGTTGTCTCTCCTGATTGTTGTCTGACTGCTCTCAACTGGGCAGTTTTTCTGTTAGTCTTGTTTGGAGTTTTTCACGAGATGATAGTTGGATGCTGGAGTCATTCAGAGCCTCAAACTGGTACTTGGAAAATCTGGCCTGCTCTCCTTAGCTGCAGTTAATCTCAGGGTATTTCTTGTCTATGACATCCATACGGTCTCTTCAGCAGGGGAGCTGGACCTCTTCCATAACTGCTGAGGATACCAAAAAAAATCATACAACAAGGAAAAAAATACCAGGCATTCTTTTTTTAAAGAATTTATTTATTTTTAGAGAGAGGGGGAGGAGAAAGAGAGGGAGAGAAACAGCAATGTGTGGTTGCCTCTCACATGGCCCTCACTGGGGACCTGGCCTGCAACCCAGGCATGTGCCCTGACTGGGAATCGAACCGGTACTGCTTGGTTCCCAGCCCGCGCTCAATCCACTGAGCTACACCAGTCAGGCAAAATACCAGGCATTCTTAATACCTGTACTCAGAATTCCTGTAATGTCATTGTTTCTCTTGGTGAAAGCAATCAGGAGCTCAGCCCAGATTCAGGGGAGGAGTGGCATAAATGTGAATGGAAGGAGGGGATTGTTGGAGGTCAGTGTTAGAGCTGAGTGACCACAGGTAGGCACATGTGGAATAGCAGGACCAGGCAGTGAGGGATGGGAGCCAAAGATGACACCTGGGTTTTGAACTAGAATTCCCATTTCCATGGTAGAGCATTATCATATATTACAAAGTCATGAAAGGAAACTTCTATGACAAGGAATTATGAAAAAAATTAACATGAAAATGTATTTCTTGGAATTTAGCTGGTTCCCAAAACCTAGGAATTCTGTTTATTATTTAAAGAGAATGCAAATGAATATGGCACTATTTATTTTTTTAATAATCAGACCTAAATCCTTTTATTATTTTAGAGTTTTAACTAGATCTCCTAAATTCCATTTTTAAAGTATCTTCCGTCTTATGTATGCTACTGTAGGAATCCGCAAGCATGGGTGGAATCTCCTCGTGGTTTATCTTTGACATTGGTTTTTCTGAAGTACTCTTTTTAAGACTTGTGGAATAATACTGAAACACCCACCAGATAATCTGCCTTGTGGTGTTTATTACTGACTACCCAAGCCATAGCTTTAACCACTGCAGCACTCCACTGTGGACATGGAATGCTCAGGAGAGCTAGCGTCCTTTGATTGTGGTTTGAAACCCTCCGAACAGGCCTGTAATTGACTGTCTGCCCTCCAAATGAGGAGTGATAGTGGCAATAGGGTCCCACATAATGCTGGGTTTGGGTTATTTTGTGATTGGTATGACACATTTGGGGGGCAACAAGTCCAGATGTTGTCAGGAATGAAAGCCAGAAGACCTGGAAGGAGAAAACAAAGAGATGTACGGGAGGCATGCAAAGGGAGACAACCGAACTGGAACAAAAAGAAATTCGGTGACACACTGTGCGGGAGCAGCGGCGTGGTCCAAGATTGGGGTCCCTGTGGCTGCAGACAGGCTGTCCTGCATGGTTTATAGAGAGGCAACCAGAAGGGCAATGTTGATGTAGAATTGAGGGCTGGAGGATTGGACATAATGCTTTTGTCAATTATTTTTTTAAAGGAACATTTTTTAAAAGAATTTATCTATTTTTCAGATAGAAGAGATAAGAGGGAAAAAGAGAGGGAGAGAAACATCAATGTGTGGTTGCCTTTCATGTGGCCCCCACTGGGGACCTGGCCCGCAACCCAGGCATGTGCCCTGACGGGGAATCAAACTGGCGACCCTCAGGGCTGCTTTTGTCAATTTTTTTTCTCCCTGTGTCTTTCCTAAACATTATGCCAGTTTCTACTATATACCAAATACACAAGTAAATCAGTTTTTGATATTTTAATTTCTTTAAACTATACATGCCATGAAAATCAAGAATGTATTTTTTTTTTTCTTTTTCTTTTAAACTGTCTCTACTCAGGGAATCCAGAAGACCCTATACGTATTTGGTTTAGGACCTACCAGGAGCCAGTACCTTTATTCTTTCTCTGATATTAGAATGCAGACCTAAACTTGAGCTGCATGTCACATAGTTGTAGGACACTGTCTGTATCTTTTGTTCTCAGCTTTGTTTGCCTCTCCACCCATAGTTTCTCAAGATTAATTTTATTCAGCTTCTAGTCCTTAAATATCACCTAAAGCTGATAACTCTCTAAGTGGGTTGGGGAAAAGTGATGTGTTGCTTAGATTTCCCCTTAGGAATGAAGGGCTTATTGTGCCAGCTGCTGACAGGGTTAGCCTCCAAAGTAAACTTAGATCATTAACTACCTTCAGTGGTCACCTCGTCTGCAGAGAGCATTCTCACCCGAAGTCATACCCCTACTATTTTCCAGGCATGTGAGTATTCTCTCTATCTATTGTAAACACTAATTCCTTTATGTCCCAGAGCATTTGTATTTGCAATTTTTGCTACTTGGAAGGTTCCTCTCCAAGTTCTTTGCTGGCCTCCTTCTCCTTCTTAAAATCTCTAATATCGTCTCTTTGGTAGGGTCATCCTGACTACCTAGCTAAAGCACCTCCCAGAATGTTTTATCATTTGATTGCATTCTATCCTCTTCATAGCACTCATTAGCCCTGATATTTATTGCAATGGAGTCAATTGTGTCCCTATGAAATTCATATGCAGAAGTCCTGACCTCCAATGCAACTGTTTCTGGAAATACGATCTCTAGGAAGTAATTAAGGTTAAAGGAGGTAATGGGGTGGCCCCTAACCCAATAGGAT
>PVJI01028642.1:0-16279 GCA_004026765.1 Micronycteris hirsuta
CCCCCCCAACGACAGTGTGGCCGATGCTCCCCGGGACCCTCAGAGGCCGTGTCTGCCACTCGGAGCCTCCCGCACTCTGCAGCTGCGCGATCCTGTGGGGGCTGTCGGAAAGCCGGGCAGAACGGCTGTGCGTCTCGGTCCCTGTGGCTGAGCCACGCCTGACCCCTTCTCTTCAGGCCAGACACCTGAGAAGCAAACTGTCACTTCCTGAGATCTCCCCGGGGCCGTGGTGGCCCAGCCTGGGAAGAAATGGCAGGGAAAGGCATGTCTGGACGTTTACAAAGCCAGGTGTGGGATCCCAGCAAAAAGAAACAGCAAAGGCCAACAAAGTATATCGATCTGAAGAGGAACAAACAAAAAAAAAAAAAGGAAAGAAAAGCTCATGGACACAGACATGAGCATATGACGATGGCCAGAGGGAGCGGCGGTGGGGGAAGCAGGGGAGCATAAACGGGGGTAAATGGTGACGGAAGCAGACATGACTTGGGGTGGCGAGCCCCCAACCGTGAAAAGAGCACGCTTTATAGAACTGTGCACCTGAAACCTATGTAATTTGATTAACCAGCATTCCCAATAAATTCAATTGCAAACAAACCCGAAAATAAAAAGCACCCAAGTCCATGTTCGGTGGAGAAGAAAGAAACTTGTCTGGTGAGTGTGTGCGTCTCTAGGTTGGGATTTCTCACAGTGAACACACCAGCTCTTGGGGCTGCGGAATCCCGCGCCGGGGGATGGATCTTGGACGTAGGAGGATGTTTACCCGTCTGCCCCCTACGGTCTCCAGGACACACCCTGGGCTCCCGCCCGATCGACAGTGACAACAAAATGACTGTGGAGGTCGCTGCTTGTGTCCCGGGGGTGGGCCGGGAGGGATGACGCCGCCCGGGGCGGCGGGTGCTGGCGCGGAGAAGCATTGAAACCTGAGAGACGTGGAGCTTTGGTTCCCAGCCGCTCCCGCAGCTCGCAGCTCGGCACGGCCGGTGTCGGGGGCCAGCTCACGGTCCTGTCACAGACGGCCTTCTGCATTGTCCCAGGGTGAGCAGCATCCCCGGCCTCTGCCCACGGCATGCCAGGAGCACCGCCCACCGGGGGCGGCCGCCCGAAATACTTCCAGACGCTGCCAGGGGTGCCCGCCACCCTTCCGGCCTGCGGCTGCCTTGTCTCTCTGCCGAGTCCCATTTCAAAGGTGGAGAAACCATCAAGAGCGTTTCTGCCCTGCCGCGTGGTCAGATGTCCCACCGCTGACCCGTCCCCACGGATGTGGAAAGGTTTCCCTGGGCATTCTGGGTCGCAGCTCATGATTGACATGTCAGCCGCAGGAGCGGAGTTCCAGGGGCTCGTCATCACAAGTCACCTCGGGTGAAGAATGCCTTCCCAGCGGAGGGCGCGGCCCCGCCGCACGTGCCCGGGGCCGGAGGGCGTGTGACTCAGGAGGTTGGGGTTGGCAGGAGAGGAGCCCAGGGCCACCTCGCTCACGCCCAGGAGGGGTTTCTCGCCTGCCGGTGTGCGCAGGGCACGGGACCAAAGGACACGCCACACAGCCCGCGGCTGCTTGTCTGGAAGACACGGGGCAGGGCTCCGGGAGTCTGCCTGGCGCGACCGTGTCTGGCCGCCCGCTGGGCCTCAGTCGTGGGTGTGCCTCCTGCGTAGACTGCAGAGTGAGTGCTACGGTGCGGACCCCAGGGACGGGCTGCTGGCGGAGGCGCCCCTTGCTGTCTCTGCGGCCTGGCTTGCTCTGGGAGCACGCCTGGGGCGGCCTTTCATGTCCCACCCTCCGCTGCGCCCTCGGGGACCCTCTACATCCTCGGGCGCCGCGCAGCTTCCTTCCCATCCACGGCCTCTGCCACCACCACCTGCAGCTTGTGGGCTTCCACCATTTGGCAGTTGTGAATAGTGCCACGGGCGTGTGGCTGTGCACATGTGTGTTGGAGGGTCTGCTTGCCGTTCTGCTGGGGGGGTCTCCCTGGTTCCGACCGTCATTCTAGGCTGGACTTTCTGGGGACCCCCCCAGCCAGCTTTCCACCTTGGGGGCTGCCCTCTCTGTGCCGTGCAGGAGTACCTCCGCACGGGCAGCAGGCCCGGGCCAGAACGACGGCATCTCCTGCTGAGCCCGCGTTCCGAGGACAGCCGTCCACCGTGGGAGCAGCCCTGGCGGGCCGGCTGGCTCTGCCAAGCTTCCGCGCCGCTTGCTTCTCTGCGCCCTGCAGGCCTTGGGAAAGCTGCGGCGGGGCCGTGCTGACTCAGGTGCCATAAAACGGAGAGGGAGTCCTGGAAACGCAGGTCAGCTGACCTGCAGGGTCACATGGCTCTGAGGTGACCAAGTGACTGCAGGGGCCTCACTGGCCGCCTGCGGAGGCGGATGGCCCTTGTGCTGTCCAGGGGCCTGCGGCTGCTCGGCCCGACAGAGGTCCCTGGGCGTTTTCTGAGACTCGACCGTTGGTCGAGGGCACTGCACGGCCGGCGGCCTGGCTGGCGCTCCAGGGAGGTGCCTGCCACGCCAGGGGCCTGGGAGTCGGTGAGTGGAACCTGCTCTTCTGCTTGCCCTGGGCTGGGAGCCAGGCCCAGGCGGGACCTGCTGGACGGGCCGCCTCCACCGGCGTGCCCTGCAGCCCATCTGTCCGCAAGTCCCCGTTTATCGCCCTCAGTAAATACGCACGCCCTCCGCTGACCAGCTGGGAGATAAGGCATTCCCTTAGACGGAGCAGCCTAGAAGGGGCTCTGCGACTATGGACAAAGTGTTTTCTACAAGGACAGAGGTCCTGGCTGCGGCCCAGCCCGTCGTCAGGGGGTGAGACGGGCCACAGGGCGCTGGTGTGTAAGCGGTTGCGCTCGCACCTGGTTACACACTCGACGAGACCCCTCTTCGAGACACCCCTCTGGTGACTCTCGGCTGCCTGGAACGAACTGCAGAAACTCTGTACATCCGCGGCTGCCTCTGAGCTCAGCTGCCCCGAATGTTTTCCAGTGAAACGTCGATCCCTGCGATGTCTCCCTGCACCCCTCATTCATTTCACGTTGGCCGCTTCTTTCTGGGCTCAAAGAGTGACCTCCCTGAGAGAGGCCAGGGTCACTTGGACCAGCGAGGAGTGCCCGGGGGGACATTAGTGGTCACTTCTGCAGCCCTTTCCTGCTGACAGCTGGTCCTTAGTGTTATGTGAGTTTGCTTGGGACGGCGCCAAGCCTTAGCGACTATATTCCTGGAGTTGGCTCTCTTTCGTTTTATTTTCCAGTTACCGCGGCCATTCCGCGGTGCTTTGTAAGTAGTGTTAGGTGCAGAGCACGGTGGGGAGGCAGTGATGCCTGTTCCAGAGGGACCCCGCAGGGGAGGCCAGCTCCCAGCTGGCACCCGCCATGGCTGTTCTGTGATGCTAGGGACTGTGTTCCCTGGGCTGCACTTCCATCCATCCCTATGCCTGCCCTGTAACTAACTCATGATCTGTTTCTCAATCCCCTCGCCGTGTTCACCCCGTCCCCAGCCCAGCTCCTCGGTGGCGACCATCAGTCTGTTCTCTGTGTCTACGTCTCTTTGTAGTTTGAATTTTTTTTTCATTAGACGCCACACGTAAGTGAAATCATATGGCACTTGTCTTTCTCTGCCTGCCTTATTTCCCTGAGCATAACCCTGTGTTGGTCCATCCATGCGGATACGTCATGGTAAGATTTTGTTGCTTTTTTAGGGCTGAGTAGTATTCCATTGCCTATGTCCTGCTTCTCCTGCATCCGCTTGTGTATTGCTGGGTCTTGGGCCGCTGCCAGGTCTTGGCTACTGTAACTAATGCTCCTAGGAAGAGGGGTTGCGTGTATCCTTTGCAATTGGCGTTTCAAGTTTCTTCCGATACATTCCCACAAGCGAGGTTGCTGGGGCCGAGGCAGTTCCATCGTGACTGTTTCGCCAACACCTGGTGGTTGCGGACAGAGAGGAAGCTGTGTTGTACAGGAAACAAATGCCTTCGGCCGACACGCAACCCTTGAGCAGAATCAGAATGGAGCAGAATCACAGTGTGCCATGAGCAAAAGAAAAAAAAAAGGAAAGCAAACTAAGTTCTGCCCTTTTCTTTCTTTCTTTTTTTTTAAAGATTTTATTTATTTATTTTCAGAGAGAGGAGAAGGGAGGGAGAAAGAGCAATGTATGGTTGCCTCTCGCATGGCCCCCACTGGGGACCTGGCCCGCAACCCAGGCATGTGCCCCGACTGGGAATCGAACCGGGACCCTCTGGTTCCCAGCCCGCGCTCCATCCACTGAGCTACACCAGCCGGGCCCTTTTCTGTTTTCTTAGAGCGCCGACGGCCACAGGTGCTAGCTCTGTTTTCTGACATTGCCTTGGAGCGTTTGTTTAATGATTTTTAATTGAGCTTAATTGGGGGGAAAATGCTTGGCTGTGGGCACAGTGAGGGGGATGGCGGCTCCCACCGGCCTGTCCTCCGCGTATCCAGTATGTGACGGGGCCGTCTGGGCCTCACACATAACGTGGGACGGGGGTCCAGAGCGTTGCTGTGGTGGCCACCTCATTCCCAGGTGACGCCGGGCCGGGTAGCCACCAGCGGCCTCTGCCCTGTAAATCACGGTCTTTGGGTTCGGATTCCTGCATGGCGCTCCGCAGACATCCCCGGCGGCCCTGCGTTGTGGGCCACACACCTGTCCTCTCCCAAGCTGCCCGGCTAAAATCTGCCCAAATCTGCCGTGAGGCGTCCCGGGCTTTTCTGTGGCTGTAAACGAGGTTCCGTGGAAGACGGCTTCTGTGCCGGGTGGGGGTGGGGGCAGGGGGCTGTTTGTGAAGTATTTGGTCATTTATAAATGTCTCCACCTGAGAGAGCCGGCACGCACCATCCGTCCACGCCGCGACCAAGATGGATAATTGTACACAGAAAGCGAGTCATGAGGAGTCTGCCTCTAAATCATCGTTTAACACCCGCGCTCCAAAGTTGACAAAGCGTCCTCATCCGTCAGGCGCCCCTTCTCGCGCCGTCCCCAGCGAAGCGATTGTAAGGCCAGCGCCTTCCCCGGTGGTGGCGGGAGCGAACGGGATGGCCCGTCCGTGTGTCTGTGGGTGTCCGTGGGCGTCTGTGCCACACCCCTTGACGTGTGTTGGTGCCAGAGCCCGGCACACCGATTCTGACCCTAGACACTACTAACACAGGGACCAGTGGGGGAGGGGCTTGGACGGCTGCTTCTGTGGGGGTGCAGGGGGGCGTCCGACACATCACAGCCCATCCGGCAGCATCCCTGGCTGACAGCCTCCCTGGTATCATCTTGGAAACTGCCGCCTGAGCGCGGGGCTTTAGACTGCTGTGTGCTCCTGTCCTGCAGCCGCGGTTTCTGGCGGCCACCCCCGTGGGACAGGCCTTGTCCTGGGATCCCTTTCGCCTTGTCTCTCCTGCATTACCTCCCTGGGGTGGTGGGGAGGGAGCACAAAACACCAAGCATCCCTCAGAGGGCTGCCTCCCGCGAACCTTCAGTCTATTTTCTGTGACTCAGACGTGTAAAGGAGGAGAAAGGCGAGTGATTTGAACTGTTCTTGCCTCGCAAGGGGCGTCTGCCGGTGGCTCCGGTCCGGGTCCCTAGGATCTCAGTCTCGCCAAATCGCTTCTGAAGCGACAGAAGAGGTGGGTCCCCTCAGCAGGCCTGCGGTTGCCACGGACTTCGAGAGAACACTGTTCCCTCCCAACGAGAATCGAACGCGAAAAGCCATGCCGGGGAATCTATGGCACTTTCAAAATGCCATCTCTGGGGGCGGGGGGGGGGACATCCCATTTCCAGGACGCGGGGTGACCCTCCGACATTCTAGCTAAACGTCAGTAAGGCCACATCCACCTTTACAAAAATCTATATACATCGGTCACTTTCCTCCAAGGTCCTGCGCCCGTGGGAACGCTGTTTATTGGCAGGAAGATACTTTGTATTTTAAAGCATCAGTGATAGATCTGTAGGCGTTAATACATTGTTTCAAGGCATATGCCAGGTTTTGTCTAGAGGTCAGGGACTCAAAAGTGCGATATGTATACGGAAATATTCCAAGCCATCTTTGTGGCTTTTTCTAAGCCGCGGGAATGGCTCGGCAGGGCCGCATACCAGAGGTGCAACGAGTTTCTCTTAAGGGCCGCTGAATAAACATCCTCAGCTTCCGGAGCCAAGTCATGTGTTGCGACACCGTGGCCGCGTTCCAGGACAGCTTGTTTATGGGCCTTGAAATACGCATGTTCTGTACCTTTCATAGGACACACAGTATTCTTCTCTTAACCATTTCCAACAGGGAAACAGAGACGCCCTTCGTGGGCTCCGGAAACACACGGGTGCGGGACAGTCCTAGCAGATGGCGTTTGTGACCCCAACTCTAGCAAGACGATCTCTGTGGAGAGCTTGCCGTGGGGGACAATGTGCCCTGCCCTCTTTGTCCTTGGAGGCTGTGAGAGGGACAGATGGCAGATAGAACAAAGCAACTGGATACATTGTTGCAAGTAGTGATACACAGTGTCGAGAGGGAAGGTTCTGTAGTGGTGGACAATGGAGGAATAGGTGAGTTTGTATCAGGCAATCCAGTGGGGCTTCACGGAGGTGGTGTCTGCTGGGCGGAAGCCTGCAGGTGGCTCGGAGTTCGTCCGAGAGTGGAAAGGAGAAAGATGCAGGCGTAGGAATTCCTTAGGCCAGGAAGAGCGCTTTGGAGAGCTTGTCCAGGCTGTGATGCTTCTTCCTTTGGATGCGTTCACAGGGCGGAGCCGATGCGCCCCTCTCCTCTCCGCTGAGAACCGCCCGCCTCGCTGTGCCCGCACATGCTGCTGCCCAGCACGTAAGGCCCGTGGAGGACAGCCCCCGAGACGGTCTGCCCGTCACGACCCGTGTAAGTAGCTGCCACGCCTGTGTCGCTCCGTCTCTCTGAAAACGGCGTCGCCTGGTCAGTCCTGGTGTGCTGGCCTCCCCCGAGCCCATGGACGGAGACACAGGAGACCCGTGTCATGGTGTTCGGGAACATTCCCGTGCTTTAGGGATAACACGCGTGTGGGACTGTCCCCATGTCCTCCTCGTCCAGAAAGGCCTTTGCAACCAAAGGTCACTTTGCTGACAGGGAACATGAATAAGGACCAAGGCGTTTTTTTAGGGAAATCGGGGCTTCCTACGGGGCAGGATGCTGATAAGCAGGGCCTGAGGTGTGTTGGTGTGACCCCTGAGACGTGGCGGTGGGGGGGGGACAGTGTATGAATGTCGTCACGCCCAGCCTGGACCTGGGCAGGGACCCGCGTTCCATCGGTACCACGGTCATCGCATGGCCAAGTGGGGCGGCCCCTGGTCTGCCTCGTGGTCTCAGCTGCTGTCCTGAGTGCACACGGGGTGCCCAGCAGGTGGCCTTCCTGTAGGAGGAGCCCCCCCCGCCCGCCCCCGGCGGAGGTGTGTGTGTGAGACAGCAGGAAAGAAATGGTAGAAAAGACCCGATCGATGGTGAGGACCCTGTCTCAGAAGGAGCCACATCTCAGTGACACTCCGTCATTGCGATCATACGGTGGCCACTCTTTGTCCTCAGATCCAGCCCCCACCCACACCCCCTGCCGCCGCCGTAGGAGAAATGGGCCCAGAGACGCTTTCAGGGAAGGCACTGCTTCCCCTGAGGAGGGAGAGACCCCCAGACAGGGAGCCACAGTGTGGCATCGGAGAGACTCAGGCTTGCCATCCTGCGTCTCCCTCCGTGGCCTTGGGCTCCCTGCAAGCTCATTTGTCTCTGCGCCCGGGCTGGGCGTGAAAAGCAAAGCGTGACCTCCATCTGGGAACACATATCAGTTCCTGGATGAGCCTGCCAGCCACGGTGACGGGGAAGGAAGCGAGGGTTCCAGGGACATCGAAGGCTCTTTCCACACGGCCCTGCTCTGTCGGGTTGCCAAAGGCGGTCCCGTTTCAGGGCGGTTATTCCCACCAGGGGGACCCGGGCCAAGTCGGAAGGCGTTTGGGATTTCACCACGTTGGAGGGGCGTGGCTCCGGGGATCTGCTGGGCGCAGGCCAAGGATGCTGCTCGCCCAGGCAGGGACGCCCTGCTCCGTGGCACGGCAGACTTCGCCATAATCTCCTTCTTAGGGTATCCAGTGGCCCTTTGCTTTCAGGGGGCTGTGCCAGAATCGCAATGCAAGAGAACAGGATGAGCTTTTAGGATGTATTTTCCACATTAGACGTGAGCCCTCCAGCAGAAGCTTCTCCTGCTGCAAAGAACATTCAGGGAGGCTTAAGGCCGCGGCTGCGTCCGTCCACAGCGAGCGCTGAGCCGCTTACCAGCTTCCCTGTCTCCTGGGATTTCTGTCGTTAAGAGCATCCCCGGCTCCTTTTCTCTGTTGCAGAAACAAACTTTCCGAGCATCGTAAAGATTAATGTATTTCCTCGTCTTCCTGGGGATGCGGGAGTTGGCTTTGATTTCCGACCCAGCTTTGCAAGCCTTAAGCACTTGCTCAGCAGAGTTTGATTTTTATTCCTCTGGAAAATAACTGTATGTTTTGTGAGGAAGGGCTCTGAGTCCTTCTTTTTTTTTTTTTTTTTTTTTTGAGTGGTTTTTGTCTGGAGGGAAAATGGGCAGATTGAGAACCCCACTGCGTGTGCTTCGGACAAGGTCCCAGACGCAGCCACTGAGTACAAGTCTCAGGAGGCTCGGGGTTCGTTCGTGATGGTTGATTCCTCGTCGTTTCTTCATGCGCTGGGGTCACGTGGGCGGCTTCCCGGGGGACCGAAGTGTCCACTCCAACATACCTAAAAATAGCGATCATTCTGTCTGACCCACATAAAGCCCCCTCCCGGGGTGTGCCAGCATGCATCCCTCTGCAGGACTCTGGGGGCTCGGGGACAGCATGTTAAAGCCCCCTTGCAAGGGGATGAGGACGTTCGTGACCATGCACAAAATGCTTTCATCTGGTGCCTGCTATTTCCAACGTGCCCCCTCCTAAGAAAGGTCTAGGAACACCAAAGTCTTGTTGCGAGCCCTTTTTTTTTAAAATAAAGACACATTTTAGGAGATGTCTTTGCATTGAATGAGCTCTGCCTGCTGTCTCTTGGATTATTTTGCTTCAACCCGTAGCTGGACAGACGGTGGTTTTTCAGAATCCTTTCATGATAAGGAAAAGGTTTTTCAAGGGGACGGCAAAGTCTTAGTGAAGATGCGTCCCGCAGCAAAGCTCCGGGCGGGGAAGCACGGTTGGATGATGATAACCCCCACCGGAAAAGTTGCTGGCGATGGCGTTGTGTCTCAGAGACAGGGAACGAGGGGAGGCTGGTGAAGAGGGAAATCACGGGAGAAGAGGCGGCCATCGGGAAGGGGCCTCCTAACCGAGTGCTGGCCGGCAGGGCGGTCCCAGGGTGGACACAGGAATGCCTGGGCGTGTCCCTGCCGGGAACGTCCAACCCGAATCCATCGACAGCAACCTAGAGGAATCCAGCACGCTCTGCGTTTTATGAGACCCTCAACTCGGATTCTTCCCAAAACGTCTGTGTAAAGTCCCGTAAAGCAAATACCAGGAGGCTGTGGCGGATTTCGAAAGGTTGTGAAACATCACCATCCAACCTGGCCCTTGCTTGGGTGGGCCCTGGGCCGGGAAGAACCCGGCGGGGCAGCTGTGCCGGCGGACTTTGGAGAGGGAAGACCCTTCCCTACACTGTGGAGAGAGAAGACCACGTCCTGGTTTCGGGGGCCTCGAGCCAGACTCTTCAAGGGCGAAGCGTCACGCTCTGCGCCCCTCCCTGCAAAGCCTCATCTCACACAAATGCAGATCCAGGTCTCATCCTTCCTGAAGCTTCCGGCGGAGAACACTGTGGCCGCGCGCACACGCAGAGGGAGACGGGGAGGAAGCCGACGTGGAAAAGTCTCAGCGGTCAAGCTGAGTCACTTCTGCAACTATGCCGACTTTTTAAATGAAATTGCGGCGGCGGCGTCCGTTTAAAAGACGACAGAGCTGTTCGGCGTACAGTGCTCTGACACGGCGTCGGTAAGCGGCGCCGGGCGCTCACTGCCCACAGCCCGGTCTCCGTCCGTCACCCTGGATTGGACGCCGGGCACGCCCACCCGCCTCTCCACTCCCCTGCCGTCTGGTGAGCAAACCACACTGTGGTGTGTGCCTATCCCTGTGCGTGCTCGCTTGGTGTTGTCTGTTTTACAGCCTGCATACCCGTGCTATCCCGTGGCTTTGGGGCATGTGGAGATTTCCCCCCGAGAAGCAGAGCTGGGGGAAAGAGGGACGTGGGTGGACGCTGCTGCCCCTGCTTGAGGAGGGGGTGTGCCCCTCCCCGAGTGGGTTTCTGGGCTGCGGGGCGGGGCCCGTGCGCGGGACGCATGGGGTGTGTGCGCTGCCTACTTCGCGGCGGACGTGCCTGCCCCTCCTCCTCCTCACCAAAGAAGACTACGGATGCCCGTTTCTCCGGTGAGGGACGTTTGCAATCGCACCTTGCAGCCCCGCCCCTATTGCTGTGCCACGTAGCTCCCTCATGCACTGTGAGCACGTGGTAGGGACTCGTCCACACGAGCATTCAGGACGTGGCCTCCGAGATGCCCGTGTCACCTTCCGCACCGCCCAGCCCCAGTTTACTATCACCTGGGACAGGGCGCCCGGGGACAAGGAACTGCCCCGAATCCTTCTGCGCGGGGGCTGCCCCAGGATGCGCCGGAACAGCCGTCTGTTCCCTGTTCCCACTCAGCGTTGGTCCCTGCGCGGGTCGGCAAAGCAGGCCTGGCACGCGTGCCGGGGGTCTGCGGATCTCTGCTGCCATCGGGAGTAGCAGACTCCAAGTCGCGTCATGCGGATCAGCGGCACTGGCTTCAGACCGCAAAGCTTCACGTTTGCTCCAGATTCTTCCAAACGAGTAGGGAAACGCACCTAAGGAGCAAGGCGTTCCGCTTCAGCGGGGACAGCCGCACATGCTCGTCGGCCAGGCCCTTGATTTGCGAGGGTTCCGTCCGCGCCAGGGAAGCAGGGAGCCCCCGTGGACGCTCTCTCTGCCTTGGTTTCTTCGCAGGCGGACACAAAACTTGGCAGTATCGAGTCTACCTACAATAAGCTCTCCTTCGCAGTCCGTCCGAAAACACCGTGGATCCCAGCGAGCTCCCACGCTTTGTCACGTTTCCACGTGGAGTGTCGGGAGACACTGCTAAATGACATCTCTGTCACTAGGCTGATCTTACCACTCAGGGCCATGAACTTCTCACCGTAAAGTGATAATTAGCGGACGGTGAGTGGTTGTTGCAAGGCCACCCTAACCGATACAAGTGTGTGACTTTGTATCTCAGTAAACCGGCACCATCGCGTTCCTGTCTCTATCCTCGCTTAGCTTGTCCTGATTTGTGTCTCTCTTTTCGCTAAAAGCAACCCTGAACTTGGGGACATAATGGCAATTTACCACTTGCTGTCCTGTTATGTTCATCCCCCGCTATCCTCGGTGAAAATGGACATTTTTTTTTTTCCTGAATCCTACATTTTTATAATCCGCATTGAGTTTCTGGGAGCCGTTACACTTTTCTTGTTTGTCCTCCCAGCCGGTGGCGATTAATTGACTATGTTTCATTCCACGGGAATCTTTCTTGCCAGGTGAATGGGGAGCCGGCCGCTTGTAGCGCTCTGTCAGGTTTCTTTACTTTGAGGTTCTGGCATTCTCAAAATACAGAAAAAAAAAACTTTAAAATACACAGTTAATGTGCATTGACAAGTCAGATGGCATGCCCTTCCTTACTTGTGTTCCTTGCTTTTAAAAATCAATATCCTACCTGTTAATCTGAGAAAAGAAAAAAAAAAAAAACCTCTTTGACTCCAGAATAAATGTCTTTTCAAGGACAGGTTTCTTTCTTAGAAATAGAAAGTCACCTGATACCGTTCTTAGCTTCTGTAGGCATTAGCATAGGAAGACAGAAGATAAGGGTTAAGCCCTTTTGAGAATAGTGCCCATCAAAACGATAGCTAAAAAGCAATTTTCAGAAACTGCCCGTTTGAACTTTTAGAGAAGTTCATGAATGTCCATGTTTGCGTAGTTCCGTGGTTTAGTTGATTTTAAAGACGACCGTGTGTGGTCTGCATTAGGAGTGTGAAGAACGGGTTTAGGCTCCCGTGTCCGGTCCTCTTCTTAATAATTGGGAAATACGGTGGAAGGTGCACGTCTGCTGGCCATTCTGCCGTAATCCTGGCATGCACTCAGTAGCTTGGACGCAGCTCCCTGAAGAAAATGGGACGTCGGACTCGCAGGACGTGGTGACATTCTGCCCAGTCGCTGCCGCCTCTCTGATCTGCAGTGACGCCGTGTCGTCTGTGACACAGGAATGGAAAGCTTCAGCCTTTCCACCGTCCTGACGCCGCTCCTCCCCGCCAGGGTCCCTGCGGGCAGCAGGCGAGCAGGGCGGGGCCCCACGGCCCCTGAACACAGAGGCACGCGTCCCCCGCTCCTGCTTTTCTGTGGATGTTGGTTGGGTCCCGCGTGGCCACAGGGCGGGGGAGGTAGAGCCGGCGTCAGGATGGATTTGATGGTTGAGTGAGGGCGTGTGTGCCTCTGAGAACAGACACAGGTGCCCGGGTGCCCCGCGTGGGACCCGCTTTACCCAGGTGCGAGCCCGGAAGTGCACGTTTCCGTGGCTTCTCACGAGAAATGTATCCCAGCCCACGGGGCAGCCCGTCTCACCCTCGCCGGCCGCTGTGCCTCTCTGGGGGTCCGTTTTTCAACCCCCCATCCCCTTTCCATCCTCGTTCCCAAGTCCCCACAGGGTGTCCCCTATGCTCTGTGGTGGAGGCTGCCCCTCCGCATGTGCTTGACTGGGTTAGCCACCGACACTGTGAACGAAGCCAGGTGTGAATTTATTTAGTGTTTTTCTCTTCTTCTAGATAAATGTACCAAAAAACCAAAAACCCAAAACCTAGGTGGTCGTGAAGGACTCGAGATTGTTCACGATTGGTTAACTTGAGCTTCAGGCTCAAGAGAACCTTCCGCCCGTCCCTTTCCCGACCTAGAAGGAACGGAAGGACAGGCCTGGCCCAGAGGAAGTGATGGTCTGAGACGACCTCCTGTGGCCTGTCTGCAGGGCAGGGCGAGCGGCTGACCCCTGGACGGCCGCTGTCCCCGAGAGGCCCCAGGGGTGCCAGGCGGGGAGCCCCGGCCCAGCCTGCGTGGGCTGCTGCAGACTCAGTGCCAGCTCCGCCGCAGTCCGCGCCTCCTCCTGCGAGGAACCGGTCCCTCAGTCCTCTGCGCCAGGCATTTATTCACCGCTTACTGTGTTCTTGTGCTCAAAGAACAAGGCCTTGGAAAGGTGTCTATAAAAAGGCGATCTTACCTTCCTGTGATTACGTGACAAGGGCCAGCGGCACGGTATTTGACAGAAGAACATGACTTAACAAACTCAGCGCTCATCAGAGGGAAGTTGCCTAAAATAGGGCCTCTCCAGGCCGCGTGGAAGGCAGGGTTCCCTTTCTTCTCGTTCCCTTTCATGCAAATGATCACGTTGGAGGGTTTTGGGCCTGTAACTCTGATTCCGTCTCCATGGGCAGGAAGACACCGATTAATGTATACTTTGGAGGCTTTCGCTCCCGTTATGAAAACCAGCAGAACCTTTGACAAACACAAGAACGTGTGAAGAACCACATAAAGGCCCTGGTAGTCCCAATGTCCCGAAACTCACTAGCGGTCAAGTCATGCTATGTTTGTTTCCATGCATGTAGACATGTGTGTGCATGCAGCCACGGAACCCGTACATTGTCCACATAGACATGTATTTTCCTTAGCTGATGGCGGAGCCCAGCTTCCGTAAAGAGACAGCGGGGTGGCCGAGTTGATTGCTCCAAGCAGACGCTACCTTTCGGTCCAGGGTGTGGACGGGCGGCTTCGCTGTCCAAGCCGGAGGGGAGGTTTGCTTCGGGAACACACACACAGCGGAGAGAGGATGACGTGCTTCGTTCAGGGACGTCTTTGAGTGGACGCCCCTGGACACGGGCTGCCTCGTCGGAAACATGTGCGGGGAGGGAGGAAGGTTCTAGAGAAGGAGCTGAACGGCCCACCACATGCACGCGCTCACCCTTCACCTCTGCGTCTGTGCTTTGCAGGAAGATGAAGCGCCTTCTGCTACTGCTGCTGATCCTCTCTGAGGCTCGGACCCGGGCGGCCCCGAAGCCCAACTTCGTCCTCATCCTGGCAGACGACCTGGGTGTCGGAGACCCCGGCTGCTATGGAAACAAGACCCTCAGGTAGGGCCACGCAGCGGCCACGGCGTGAGCCCGTGGCTCCGTGCACAGGTGTCTGTCCTGGGGAGGGCCGACCCACGCAGAGACGGGCGTTAGGCAGGCAGACATGGCCATGCGTGCCTGCGTGAACCAGTGTTGTCTGCCGGATCCGCTCGGTAAGATCACGAGAAAGATGCCACGGTCATGCCTTCTTACCGGCGGCTCCTCTGCTGCTTTCCCCCCGTGTGCTCATCGTTCCTTCCCTTCGGTTCGCTCCGTGTATTTTGTCTCATTTTCGTGGCCCCCAGCTTGGTTTTGGGGGGGCAGTGTCCTGGCTGCCCTGTCCCACCCCAGCTTGTTCCCTGTCCGCTCTGTCCCATGTCCTTTCCGCCTCCTGGCCACCAGGCCTGTCCACCTCCTGGACCATAAGCATGCCCGTGTCTGAACACCTGGGGGTCTGCAGGGATTCCCGAGGTGACGGGCCCACCCGCTGCTGACAAGGGGCCCAGGGTGGCTCAGCTTGCCGGACGCTCCACCCGAGAACACAGTCCATGAGGAAGCATTTGCTGAACCCATGAGCCGACCAAGTGGGCGAGGGATTCCCAGCCTGCAGCTCTTTCCCATCCGCGTGCGGCCCCTTGTTCGGGGCCATGCTCACGGGTCACTGCTGTCCCCTGGGAAAACACACACCACCCCCCACCCCCCAGCATTCCCTGCACCCCGAGGCAGGTGCGGCCAGAGCAGAGGCCACCGAGACTGGTCAGGGGCCTGCCCTTGGCCGTGGCTGAGAAGCAGGAGCTGAGCTATCTGCAGGCTTTCTCCTTTGGGTGCACGGAGGTCCCTGGGGGGGCACGGATGGGGGACGGCGTAAGACCTTGACCTGTGTCTCTGCCCCTCCTCCGATAAGCTCATTTGCAGACGTGCTCCTTTGCTCTAACCCAGGGCTGGGCGAGTGGCCCAAGGGCAGAGCCCTCAGCAGGCACGCGGGGACCCTGAACAAGTCAGACCTGGGCCAAGGAGGCCTCCATTCAGGGCCTGGGTTCTGCATCCCCCTCCTGCTTTCCCAATTCTCTCTCCACCCCATGCCACCCTCAGCATCCCCGGATGACTGAGAGGTGACTCGTTATAAAAAGCCACCGAGAAAGCGGGTCTGTCAGCGTCATCATGGACACGTGGCTGCTCTGTCCTAGGACCCCCAACATTGACCGGCTGGCCACAGAGGGCGTGAAGCTGACGCAGCACCTGGCAGCGTCGCCCCTGTGCACCCCGAGCAGGGCGGCCTTCATGACGGGCCGGTACCCCATCCGCTCAGGTACCCGCTCTGCTGGCCCCGGGCATCCCCGCTCCGCGGGCGGCCTCCCAGCCCCGGTCCTCCAGGTTCCCTGGGGCCTGACGCGCACTTTCTCCTGCTTCAGGGATGGCGTCGCAGTCCCGGTCCGGAGTTTTCCTCTTCTTGGCCTCTTCCGGAGGACTTCCCGAGAGCGAGGTGACATTCGCCAGGCTTCTGAAGAACCAAGGCTATGCCACAGCGCTGATAGGTGAGGGCAGCTGCAGAGTGGAGGTGGGGCCGGGATGGGCTGAGCCGGGGTCGGGAGAGGTGGGCAGGCAGCACTTCAGGGCCCCCGTGGCTTATGTCATGGGTACAACTTGAAATAGGAACAAAATGCTTTGAGTTCTAAATGAGAGCACAGTGCTCCTGCCTGGACTATTTGTATGTATAGATATGTGTTTATGTCTGTATGTTTGTGGATGCATGGATGGGTGGATGGATGAATGGATAGATGGATGGATGGATGGGTGGTTGGGTGGATAGATAGATGGGAAGGTGGATGCATATGGATGGATGGATGGGTGGATGGATGGGTGGGTGAATGGATGGATGGGAAGGTGGATAGATGTGGATGGATGGATGGGTGGGTGGACAGATGGTTGGATGGATGGATGGATGGATGGTTGGATGGGTGGATGGGTGGATGGATGGGTGGATGGATGGTGGGTGGATGGTGGGTGGATGGATGGATGAGTGGATGCATGTGTGGGTGGATGGATGGTGGGTGGATGGATGGTGGATGGATGTGGATGGATGGATGGATGGATGGATGGTGGGTGGATGGATGGATGGGTGGATGG
>PVJI01028643.1:0-16261 GCA_004026765.1 Micronycteris hirsuta
GTGGGGCAACTGTAACAGCATAGTCAATAAAATATAGTAAAAAAAAGACATGTCTACTGCAGTAATTTCTAAAACTCATAGTTAGAATTTAGAACTTCCTTTTTTACTACACTTTTTATGTTCATTTGCAGTCAATAAAATGTTTTGCTGGCCATGGTTACTTAGTGGTGTGGTAAGCCAAGACATTATCCCAGAGGAATCTCAGCATCTTTTGGTTTCTGATATTGGGTTTTTGGTTATCTTCCATGAATTTAGACCACTGTATAGAAGTACTAACAGTCACTCCATAAAATCCTTTAGTGTCCAGACATCATCTCTGTTTTGAGGAGCAACAACTTTGTTTCCCATTGATAATTTAGGCCAATCACTCTGGGCAGCACAATATTTCAATATGGTGATGTTTGTTTTCAACAGTGATTATCATACTACTTGTATTTTCTTTGTTCTTCTTATGCTGATTTTAGATGAGGTCAAAATGGCTATATTGGATATTGAGGTTTCCTTTTTTGATTCAGGAATAAGTCATTTTCTAGATTGTCTTTATTTAAAAATAGCTTTGTTGAAATTTTCTACTTCAGCAGATGAGTTAGCAAATTTCAGATTGAGATAGATGTGTAATTTAGCCTACTCTTTTCTGCTCTCCAAAAAACAAAGAAATATAGTCTTGAGAGACAATAAAGTGCCATAGAGATAGATATTTACTCCTTTGGGTAGTATTCTATATTATAGAGAAGACATTTTTTTTCTTCTATTAATATTTATTTATTTGGGCCCGCTGGTGTAGCTCAGTGGATTGAGCGCAGGCTGGGAACCAGAGGGTCCCGGTTCGATTCCCAGTTGGGGCACATGCCTGGGTTGCGGGCCAGGTCCCCGGTGGGGGCCATGTGAGAGGCAACCGTACATTGCTCTTTCTCCATTCCTTCTCCTCTATCTAAAAATAAATAAATAAAATCTTAAATATATATATATATTTATTTGTTTCAATTATTCCATCTTTACTTTTGTTTTTTTAATTACTTCATTGTTCTTCAATTACAGTTGTCTGCAATTTCTCCCCTCCCCTCCCCCCAACCCCATCAACACCCACCTCCCTCCCTTTCTTCCACCCTCCCCTTTGGTTTTGTCCACGTATCCTTTATTGTAGTTCCTGAAAACCCTTCTCCCACAAATCGCCTATCCCCTCCCGTCTGGCTATTGTTAGATTGTTCTTAATTTCAATGTCTCTGGTTATATTTTGCTTGTTTTTTTTCTTTTGTTGCTTTTGTTCCACTTAAAGGTGAGATCATATGGTATTTATCCCTCGCCACCTGGCTTACTTCAATTAGCATAATGTTCTCCAGTTCCATCCAGGCTGTTGTAAAGGGTATAAGCTCCTTCTTCCTCTCTGCTGCGTAGAATTACATTGTGTAAATGTACCATAGTTTCTTGACCCACTCATTTGCTGATGGGCACTTAGGTTACTTTCACCACTAGGCTATTATAAATTGTGCTGCTATGAACATTGGGGTACATAGATTCTTTTGGATTGGTGTTTCAGGGCTCTCAGGGTATAATCCCAGCAGTGGAATTGCTGGCTCAAAAGGCAGTTCCATTTTTAGTTTTCTGAGGAAGTTCAATACTGTTTTCCACAGTGGCTTCACCAGTCTGTATTCCCACAAACAGTGCACTAGGGTTCCCTTTTCTCCACATCCGCTCCAACACTTGTTTGTTGATTTGTTTATGATGGCCATTCTGACTGGTGTGAGGTAGTATCTCCTGTCGAATTAATTTGCATCTCTCTGATGGCTAGTGATGCTGAGCATCTTTTCAAATGTCTCTGGGCCCTCTGTTCAAGTCTTTTGCCCATTTTTAATTTTTTTTTTGTCTTCCTGGACTGTAGTCCTATGAGTTCTTTATATATTTTGGGAATCAAACCCTTGTCTGAGGTATCATTGGCAAATATGTTGCCCATATGGTTGGTTTTCTTTTTATTTTAAACCTGTTTTCTTAAGCCATGAAAAAGCTTTTTATTTTGATGAGGTCCCATTTGTTTATGTTTTCCTTTATGTCCCTTGCTCAAGGGGACATTACAGTGAAGATGTTACTGCATGGAATGTCAGATTTTCCTACCGATGTTTTCCTCTAGAACTTTTATGGTGTCATGACTTATATGTAAGTCTTTTATCCACCTTGAATTTATCTTTGTGTATGGTGTAAGTTGTTGCTCAAAGTTCATTTTTTTGCATGTAGCTGTCCAGATTTCCCAATACCATTTGTTGAAGAGGTTATTTCTATTCCATTTTATGCTGCTGCTCCCTTTGTCGAAAAGTAATTGGCCATGGAGACTTGGGTTTATTTCTGGGCTCTCTATTCTGTTCCATTGTCTATCTGTCTGTTTTTATGCCAGTATCAGGCTGTTTTGATTACAGTGGCCTTGTAATACAGTTTGATATCAGGAATTCTGATCCTTCCTGTTTTGCTCTTCTTTCTCAAAATTGCAGCAGATATTTGGGGTTGTTTAGGGTTTCATATAAATTTTTGAAGTGTTTGTTCTATATCTGTGAAATATGCCATTGGTACTTTGATAGGAATTGCATTGAATCTATAAATTGCTTTGGGTAGTATGGACATTTTGATGATGTTGATTCTTCCAATCCATGAGCATGGTATATGTTTCCATTTGTTTGTGTCTTCCATGATTTCTCTCTTCAGTGTTGTGTAGTTTTCTGAGTACAGATCTTTTACATCCATGGTTAGGTTTATTCCTAGGTACTTTTCTTTTTTTGTTACTATATTAAATAGGATTTTTTCCTGATTTCTGCTTCAGACGTTTCATTGCTGGTATACAAAAATACCTTTGATTTCTGGATAGTGACTTTGTATCCTGCTGTTTTGACAAATTCACTTAATAAGTCAAGTAGTTTTTCGGTGGAATTTGTAGGATTTTCTATGTACACTATCATGTCATCTGCAAACAATGACAGTTTTCATTCCTCCTTTCCAATTTGGATGCCTTTTATTTCCTTTTCTTGTCTGATTGCTGTAAATAAAACTTCCAATATGATGTTGAACAGAAGTGGTGATAGTGGACAACCTTGTCTTGTTCCTGATCTTAGTGGGAAAGATTTTAGTTTTTGCCCATTGAGTATGATGTTGACTGTAGGTCTCTCAAAGATGTCCTTTATTATGTGGAGGAATGGTCTCTCTATTCCCACTTTGCTGAGTGTTTTATTTTAAGTAGGTGCTGTAGCTTATCGAAAGCTTTTTCTGCATCTATTGATATGATCATGTGATTTTTGTCTTTGCTTTTGTTTATTTGATGTATTACGTTTATTGTTTTGTGAATATTGTACCGTCCTTGCATCTCTAGGATGAATCCCACTTAGACATGGTATATGAGCTTTTCAGTGTATTGCTGGACGCGGTTTGCCAATACTTTCTTGAGGATTTTAGTGTCTGTGTTCTTCAGCGATATTGGCCTGAAGTTTTCTTTCTTCGTTGTGTCTTTATCGGCTTTTGGGATTAGGATGATGCTGGCTTCATAACAAGAGTTTGGGAGTCTTCCATCATTTTGGATCTTTTGGAATAGTCTGTGAAAGATAGGGGTTACCTCTTCTTTAAATGCTTTGTAGAATTGCCCTGTGAAACCATCTGGTCTAGGACTTTTGTGTGTTGGGAATTTTTTGATTACTGCTTCAATTTTGTCTGCTGTTATTGGCCTGTTCTGGCTTTTTGCTTCTTCTTTATTGAGTTTTGGAAGATTATATTTTTCTAGAAATTTGTCCATTTCTCCTAGGTTTTCATATTTCTTGGCATACAGTTCTTCATAGTAGTGTCTTACAATCCTTTGTACTTCTGTGGCGTCAGTTGTAATATCTCCTCTTTCATTTCTGATTGAGTTTATTTGGGTCCTCCCTCTTCTTTTCTTGATGAGCCTGCTTAAAGGCTTGTCGATTTTGTTTATCTTTTCAAAGAACCAGCTCCTGGATTCATCGATCCTTAGAATTGTGCTTTTAGTCTCTATGTCATTTAATTCTGTTCTGATCTTGATTATTTCCTTCCTTTTACTTGCTCTGGGTTGTGTTTGTTGTTGTTCCTCGAGTTCTTGTAGACATAGGGTCAGGTTGTTTGTGTGAACTGTTTCTGTTTTTTTTTTTTTTTAGGTAGGCCTGTATCACTATGAACTTCCCTCTCAGGACTGCCTTCTCTGTGTCACGTAAGTTTTGGGTTGTTGTCAGTTCATTTTCATTTGTTTCAAGGAACTTTTTGATTTCATCCCTGATCTCATCCTTGACCCATTGATTGTTTAACAGCATGCTATTCAGTCTCCATGATTTTGAGTGTTTTGGGGTTTTTTTTCCTTTGGGTGTGTTTCTAATTTCAGTCCCTTGTGGTCAGAGAAAATACTTGGTATGATTTCAATTTTCTTGAATTTGTTAAGGCTTGTTTTGTGTCCTATCATATGGTCTATTTTTGAAAATGTTCCATGTGCATTTGAAAAGAATGTATATTTAGCTTCTTTGGGGTGAAGTGCCCTACATATATCAATTAAGTCCATTTCTTCTAGGGCATTGTTCAGTGCCACAATGTCTTTACTGATATTTTGTTTGGAGTATCGGTCCATTTTTGACAGTGGGGTGTTGAAATCCCCTACTATAATTGTGTTGCTATCAATGTCCTTCTTGAAGTCCTCCAAGATTTTCTTTATGTATTTGGGTGCTCCTGTGTTGGGTGCATATATATTTACAATGTTTATGTCTTCTTGGTGGATTCTTCCCTTGAGTATTATAAAGTGTCCTTCTGGGTCTCTCTTTATGGCTGTTTTTTTGAAGTCTATTTTGTCTGATATGAGTATTGCTACCCCAGCTCTTTTTTCTTGTCCGTTTGCTTGGAAAACTTGTTTCCGGCCCTTCACTTTCAGCCTTTGTAAGTCTTTTGTCCTGAGGTAGGTCTCTTGTAGGCAGCATGTGTGTGGGTCGTGCTTTCTTATCCATTCCGCTATTCTATGTCTTTTAATTGGAGCATTTAATCCATTTACGTTTAAGATTATTATTGATAGGGACTTATTCATTGCCATTTTTTGTACCTGTGTTCCTCACTCTCTCTCTTTCCCTTCCTTTCCTTAAATCAGTCCCTTCAGGATCTCTTGAAAAGCTGGTTTGGTGGAGGTGTATTCTTTTAGACTTCTTTGGTCTGGGAAGCTCCTTACTTGGCCATCTATCTTGATTGAGAGCCTTGCTGGGTAGAGTAGTCTTGGTTGCAGGCCTCTGGTTCTCATTACTTGGAATATTTCTTGCCATTCCCTTCTGGCTTGGAGTGTTTCCATTGAGAAATCAGTTGCTACCCTTATTGGGGTTCCCTTGTATGTTACTTCCTGTTTCTGCCTTGCTGCCTTTAGAATTCTCTTTTTGTCTTGGAATTTTGCCATTTTAATGATGATGTGTCTTGAAGTGGGCCTGTTAGGGTTCCTTTTGAATGGGATTCTCTGTATTTCCTGGATTTGTGTCACTTTTTCTCTCTTCAGATTAAGGAAGTTTTCCATCATTACTTTTTTGAAAAGGTTTTCCATCCCTTGCTGCTCTTCCTCTCCTTCTGGTATCCCTATTATACGAATATTGTTACGTTCCATGTTGTCCTGCATTTCCCTTAATACCTCTTCATTCTTTCTGAGCCTATTTTCCTGTTCTTGCTATTTTTGTGTGCTTTTTTCAACCTTGTCCTCCAGCTCACTGATCCGATCCTCTGCTTCATCGAGCCTGCTTTTGATTCTTTCTATTGTTTTCTTCAGTTCAGATATTGTATTCTTCATTTCCTCTTGGCCCTTGTGAATAGTTTCTGTTTCCATTGTATTCTTCATTTCCTCTTGGCCCTTGTAAATAGTTTCTATTTCCTTTTTCATGTTTACATAGTTTGCAGTGAGTTCATTATAGTTTCCCTGTAGTTTCTGGTAGTTTTCTGTGAGTTCATCAAGCCTCTCAAGTTTCTTGAGCTGCCTGATAACATATGCTTTGAACTCAATATCTGATATTTGGCTTGCCTCTGTTTCATTTATCATTCTTTCTGGGGCTTCCTCCTTTCCTTTCATTTGGGGATTGTTTCTTTGTCTTCCCATTGTTTGTGGGATTCTTCTTGCTATCCTCTGGTTCTTAAATTGATCTGTCAAGTTCTCTGGAGCAGTGAAGTTGATATTGTGTCACTGTCTCTGTTTTTTGGGCTGACTCTTGTCTGGGTCCCACTCTATTCTCTTCACAATTCCAGGTTTTAATGTCTCACCTGTGGGTAAAGAAGAGAGGGGAAGGGAGAAAAAGTAGGAAAAGAAAGCAGAAGAAAAGGAAAAAGAAAGATAAAGAAAAAATAATACTCAAATAACATAAAATAAAATATAATAAAAATATGAGATAAAAAGAAGAGAAAACTAGGAATAGCATATGAAGGGAAGGTAGAAGGAGTTAAATAATATAGATGGACAGATAGGAAGAAGGGTGGGGAAAAACAAACAAAGAAAAAAAGAGAAAACAAAAGAAAGAAGAAAAAAGAAAAAAAGAAGACTTCTGTTGGCTGGCTTCAACAGGGTCTCGTCAGGGCTGCGACAGGCTGGGAAGATATCAGACTTCCCCAGCTTTCTTCCTCTGCTGCACTCTTAGCTGCTGTCCTGCCTCCACCTGAGTTGTTAGGAATTCGCAGCATCTCCTCTGGGCTGCCTGATCCCCACCCTAAGTCAGAGTTTGTGAGGTCTGTTTCTCCCTTGAGTGGGGTTCGATGTTTTTCTCCCACGGAGGGAGTCTGCACCGCAGGTCTCCAATCACAGTTGCAGGGTTGTGTCTCAGGCCCTCCCAGAATAAGCTCCGTGCCCCTGTATTTTTTGACCACTTTTGTCTCTGAATTTGGGACTTGCAAGCCGCAGGCCTGGGTGCCCGGTCGGGCACCACCCCCAGCCGCCCCTGACTGGCTTCGCTGGGTGCGTGCCTGGTCTTAGAATTCCGGGCCTGGATCTCCTGTTCAGTTCAATCTCGAATTCCTCCCGCTGGGATCACCAGCCTTTGCAGACCAGTCCCCATGTACACACCGACCTCTGGACTGCTGGGGAGCAAGGCTCTCAGAACAGATGTGCACGCCTGCTTTGGCAACTCTCACACCCCAATCCAGCTCCCTCTCACGGATTCTGGAACAAACCGGGAAGCTTCTGTGACTGGATCCCAAGACCTCCCGGTTCCCCGTGAGTCCCTTCCCTCAGAAGCAGACTCCCTACCGGCTGATCTTTCAGATTTTATGTGCAATCCTGGTCGCCAATCTTCCTGAAATAAAGCTGGGCGATCGCTCCGCTCCTCAGAAAATCAGTCAGATATCCCACCAGTGGGCTGGAGGAAGCTGATCCCACTCCCTCCTACTCCGCCGCCATCTTTCCCCCTGTTGTCGTGGTTAACTTGATTCTCTTGCATGCTACACCAAGTTTCTACTCCTTACTCTCACTATATCTCATCATCTAACCTCACATAAGCACCCTGCTTTCCAGAGTCAGCTCACATTTTTTCCCTCTCTAATAAGTCTTATCTCTTTTTCGCCTTTTATAAAAATGGCTGGTTGGGTAAAATATCATGGTTATTGCTGTACTTCTCCAAAGTACCCTCTATCTATTCTCTACTGTTGTTATATTAAATCCCACAGAATACTCTCCCGCTGTATTAATTAATTTTGCCTTTGCCATGCCCCTGATCGTAAATAAGATGAGGTTGGAGTTATCAATACCAGTAAACTCGCTGGAGGGGTTAACCCAACAACAAAGTAGCCACCAACAGGTAAAACACAAGTACAAGAAAAGAACCCACAGAAATGGAGGAAAGTGTGACCCCAGAGCAACAACCCAAGGAGATCAAAGAGAACACACCACTGAATCCCACAGAACTCTTACCATAGAAGTTCACCCTACAGAGAGCTGGCAAAGCACAGCATTGGGAATCGCAGAAACAAACAAAAATTGTCACCTAAAATTGGAGAAAAAGAAAGAACCTGCAGTAGAAAGGAATGGAAGTCTGGTCACTAAAAGAGCTAAATAAAACGAAGGTAAGCAAAATGTCAGATATCGAATTCAAAAGAATATAAAGATGCTCAGGGAACTCACAGACAACCACAAGGAACTGAGTGAGAACTACAACAGTATGAAAAAGGAAATAGAAACTACAAACAAGAACCAGGAAGAACTGAAAAATAAAATTTCTGAAATAAATCACATACTAGAAGGAATTACAAGCAGGCTGGATGAAGCAGAGGACTGAATTAGTGAGCTGGAAGACGAGGTAGATAGAAATACTGAGTTAGAGCAGTTGCACGAAAAAAGAAATTAAAAATATGAAAAGAGCCTAAGGTAACTGTAAGACAACATGAAAAGCAAAAACTTTCAAATCATAAGCCTACCAGAAGGAAAAGAAAAGGAGCAAGGGATAGAAACTGTGTTTGAAAAAATAATGACAGAAAACATCACAAACCTGGAGAGGTGAAAAAAAATGCAAGTTCAGGAAGCACAGAGGGTCCCAGTTAAGATGAACCCAAAGAGCCCAAGACACATCATAATTAAAATGCCAAGTATAAAGACAAAGAGAGAATCTTAAAGGCTAAAAGGTAGAAACAGGAAGTAACATACAACAGGGCTCCAATAAGGCTAGCAGCTGATTTCTCAACAGAATCACTGCAAGCCAGAAGGGAATGGCAAGAAATATTCCAAGTAATGAAAAGCAAAGGCCTGCAACCAAGACTATTCTACCCAGCATAGCTCTCATTTAAAATGGAAGGCAAAATAAAGAGTTTCCTAGACCAAAGAAGGCTGAAAGAATACACCTCTACCAATCCAGCACTTCAAGATATGCTAAAGGGACTGCTATAAGAAGAAGAAGAAAAAGAGTGAAAAGGAAAGGAACACAAGTACAAACAGGGAAAAAGGAATAAGAACCTATTAATAATAACCTTAAATGTTACTGGATTAAATGCTCCAATCAAAAGACATAGGGTAGCTGAATGGATAAGAAATCATGACTCTCACATATGCTGCCTACAAGACACCTGCCATCCACACCAAAAAAAGACCAACAAAGACTGAAAGTAAAGCATTGGAAAAAAAATTCCAAGCAAATGGACAGAAAAAAAAAAAACCTGGGGTAACAATACTTATATCAGACAAAATACACTTCAAAACAAAAGCCATAAAAGGAGACCCAGAAGGACATTTCATAATTCTCAAGGAAAGAATGCATCAAGAACACATAAACATAGTAAAAATATATGCATATAACATAGGAACACCCAAATATATAATGAAAATATTGGAGGACTTCAAGAAAGATATAGAGAGCAAAATTATTATAGTAGAGGATTTTAACACCCCACTGTCAAAAATGGATAGATCTTCCAAACAAAATATCAACAAAGATATTGTGGCATTAACAATATCCTAGATCAAATGAGCTTAAGTGATTATATATATGTATATATATATATATATATATATATATATATACTTTTTGATCCCAAAGAGGCAAAATGCACATATTTTCAAATGCACATGGAACATATTCAAATATAGACCACATGATAAGATAGAAAACAAACCTCAACACATTCAAGAAAATTGAAATCATATCAAGTATTGACTTGGACAACAAGGGCCTGAAACTAGAAACCAATCTCAAGGGAAAAACTGAAAACTCCTCAAATTCATGGAGATTTAATAGCATTCTATTAAACAATGAATGGGTTAAGAATGAGATCATGGAAGAATTCAAAAAGTTTCTGGAAGCAAATGAAAATGAACTCACAACAACCCAAAACCTAAGAGGCACAGCGAAGGCAGTCCTGAGAGAGAAGTTCATTGTCATATAGGCCTATCTAAAAAAGATAGAAACATTTCAAACAACCTAACCCTATGCCTACAAGAACTCGAGGGACAAAAACAAAGAAATCTCAGAGTGAATAGAAGGAAGTAAATAATCAAGATCAGAGGAGAATTAAATTACATAGAGACTAAAACAACAATATAAAGGATCAATAAATCAAAGAGCTGGTTCTTTGAAAAGATAAACAAAATCCACAAGATTTTAAGCATACTCATCAAGAAAAGATGAGAGAGGGCCCAAATAAATAAATTCAGGCATGAAAGAGGGGGTATTACAAATGATACCACAGAAATAAAAAGGATTGTAAGAAATTACTAAGAACAACTATATGCCAAGAAATTTGAAACCCTGGGCAAAATGGACAAATTTCTGGAACAATATCATTTCCCAAAACTGAATGAAGAAGGAGAAAGCGTGAATATACTTTTAACAGCTGGTGAATTAGAAGCAGTAATCTAAAAATCCCTGGCACACAAAAGCCCTGGACAAGATGGTTTCACAGGAGAATTTTACAAAACAATTAATGAAGAACTCACTCCCATCCTTCTCAGACTATTCCAAAAAATCCATGAAAAAGGAAGACTCCCAAACTCTTTTAATGAAGCCAGCATCATCCTAATCCCAAAACCAGGTAAAGATATAAAAAAGAAAGAAAGCTACAGGCCAATATCACTAATGAACATAGACGCTAAAATCCTCAACAAAATATTGGAAAACTACATCCAGCAATACATTAAAAAGATTATACACTATGATTAAGTGGGATTCATCACAGAGATGTGAGGATAGTACAGTATGTGCAAATCAATAAATGTAATGCATCACATAAGCAAAACAAAAGACAAAAATCACATGATCATATCAATACATGTGGAAAAAGCAGTTGACAAGGTACAGCACCCATTTATGATAAAATCACTCAGCAAAGTGGGACTAGAAGGAGCATTCCTCAACATAATAAAGGCCATCTATGAGAGACCTACAGCCAACATCATACTCAATGGGAAAAAACTAAAAGCTTTCCTTGTAAGATCAGGAACAAGACAAGGATGTCTGCTTTCACCACTCCTATTCAACATATTACTGCAAGTACTAGCCAAAGCTAACAGAGAAGAAAAAGAAATAAAAGGCATCCAAATTGGAAATAAGGAAGTAAAATTGTCACTGTTTGCAGATGACATGATAGTGTACATAGAAAACCCTACGGACTCCACCAAGAAACTACTCGACCTAATAAGTGAATTTGGCAAAACAGTGGCATACAAAGTCAACGTTCAGAAGTTGAAGGCATTTTTGTATACCAACAACAAAATATCAGAAATGGAAATCAGGAAAAAATATCCCATTTTCTATAGCAACAAGAAAAATAAAGTACCTAGAAATAAACCTTACCAAGGAGGTGAAAACCTCTACTCGGAAAACTATACAATGCTGAAGAAAGAAATTAAGGAAGACACAAATAAATGGAAGCATGTACCATGTTCATGGAATGGAAGATAAGTATCATCAAAATGTCCATACTTCCCAAAGCAATTTATAGATGCAATGCAATCTCTATTAAAGTATCAATGACTTATTTCACAAATAGAGAACAAACATTTCAAAGATTTATATGGAACCATAAACAATCCCTAATGATTACAGCAATTTTGAGAAAGAATAATGAAGTAGGAAGTATCACAATACCTGATATCAAATTATACTACAAGGGCATGGTACTCAAAACAGTCTGGTACTGGCATAAGAACAGATACATAGATCAATAGAAGAGAATAAAGAGCCAAGAAATAAACCAATGTCTCTATGGTCAATTAGTATTCGACGAAGGGGTGAGAAGCATAAAATTCAGTAAAAATATCCTTTTCAACAAATGGTGTTGCAGGATCTGGACAGCTACATGCAAAAAAAATGAAACTCAACCACCAACTGACACCATATTCAAAAATAAATTCAAAGTGAGCAAAAGATTTAAATATAAGTCACAACATCATAAAAGTACTAGATGAGAACATAAGGAGGAAAATCTCAGATATTCATGCAGTAATATTTTCACTGATATACCCCCTAGAGCAAGGGACATAAAGGAAAGAATAAACAAATGAGACCTCATCAAAATAAAAAGATTCTGCTCATTAAAGAAAGCAGCAGTAAAATGAAAAGAGAACCAACCACATGGGAAAATATATTTTGAAATGATACCTTATACAAGGGTTTTATCTCCAAAATATATAAAGAACTCACACAACTTCACTCCAGGAAGACAAAAAACCTTATTAAAAAATAGACAAAGGACCTGAACAGACCCTTCTCCAAGGAGGACATACAGAGGGCCCAGAGACATGTGAAAAGATGCTCAGCATTGCTAGCCATAAGAGAGATGCAAATTAGAACCACAATGGGATACCACTTCACACTAATGAAAATGGCCATCATAAACAAATCAACAAACAACAAGTGCTGGCGATGTTGTGGAGAAAAGGGAACCCTAGTGCACTGTTGGTGGGAATGCAGACTGGTGCAGCCACTGTGGGAAATAGTATGGAATTTACTCAGAAAACTAAAACTGTAACTACCTACCTTGTGATCTGGCAATTCTCCTGCTGTGATGATACCCTAAGAGCCCTGAAACACCAATCCAAAAGAACCTATGCACCCTAATGTTCAAAGCAGCACAATTTACAATTGCCAAGTGCTAGAAGCAAACTAAGTCCCCATCAGTAAATGAATGGATCAAAATCTATGGTACATTTACGCAATGGAATACTAGCTGCAGAAAGAAGAAGGAGCCCATACCCTTCATGACAGCATGTATGAAACTGGAGAACATTATGGTGAATGAAATAAGCCAGGTATTGAAAGACAAATACCATATGATCTCACCTATAAGTGGAACCTAATCAACAAAACAAACAAGCAAGTAAAATATAACCACAGGCATTGAAATAAAGAGCAAACTGACAGTAACCAGACGTGTTGCAGGCCGCTTTACACCAGATCCATGAGCACTGGTTTGTGGAGGACCAAGCCCCATCCATTTCTCAGCAGGGTCGGATACGGGCAGCACAGCGGCAGGCGACCAGGGGCAGTTCACCCCAAATCTAGCTTATGGCTTGCATGATGTAGGTGTGGCAGTGATCATTTGACCTCTGAAAAACAAAGGCCTGTTCTCCCACCTAAAAGGGTTAAGAAGAGGGATTAAGCCATTTAGCAAACCAGCAACCTGAACACTAAAAGCAGAAGCAACTGCTAATTGCTAGAGAAGCCATTTACTAAGAAATGTCTTATACGGTTCTTTCCAAAGCCAGAAATCTACTACTGAGCAGGAATGTTTTATTAATAGGAAAGTTAGCAAGCTTTTAACTGAAAATAGTAGATTTTAGTAAAAGGTTAAACATAAAGACTAGTTTTACATCTCAGAGAAATCTAGATAAGGCCATCAGCTCTAACAAATGTAGCTAATGTTTAAGAACGGGGCACAGAACAAGTAGCATAAATGGTAGGTAGACAACAGACAGGGGGAGGTTAAGAATAGTATAGGAAGTGCAGGAGCAGAAGAACTTATGTGTATGACCTATGGACAAAACTAAAGGGTGGGGAAAGGGGGGTAAGGGGGTGGGGGACAAGAAGGGGGGGAAAGTGGGACAACTGTAACAGCATAATCAATAAAATATAGTTTAAAAAAATGCCTTTGCCTACTGTGTCAGTCCTCTTGAATCTCAAAGGTACAAAGAGCAACCTCTGCGTACATCTTTAACTCAGAGAGATCTAAGACTTTAAAACTATATGTTTAGCCATTAACTAGGACCTAAAGTTTTGTAGTTTAATACTGTTTCCTGGCTAATAGGTAGATTAGCAAACCTCCTTATCTTAGCATCCATTTGTTTAAGCCCAGGTGAAAATTAAAGTACTCTTGCATGTCAACCTTTTAGAGCTGTTAATGATTTGTAGTTTTTTCTACTGATTGTAAAAAGAAACCTTTTAAAAATAAAGGAAATTTTGCTCTGGTTGTTCAGTCAGTGGCAGAGGGCAAAGACTCCTGACTGGCCTCCAGCATTCGGAAAGAGAGTGTTGGATTATTTTATTTTTTTATTTTATTTTTTTTATTTTGAATAGGCCTCTACCATCTCTCCTTCGGGGAAACCTAAAAACTCAGAGTGTTGTAAAGGCCGGACCTTTGCACAGAGGGATGTGGGGAGAGGGATATTGGGGAGAAATAGGGGAAGGGCCATCAAGGAACATGTATAAAGGTCACATGGACAAAGCCAAAGAGAGTAAGTTTGAGGGTAGGAGACAGGGATGTGTGGGGCAGATAGGCATGGAGGGGTGGAGAATGTAGACAATAGTACTTGAACAACAATTTAAAGAAATTATTTTTCAAAAAGAAATAAAAATTTGTAGCTAAGTTGGGCAGATTCCCATTTTAACCTCTGGCTTCTCCCAGTCATCCGCACCTGGCTAGGCTTCTGTTCATAATCCAAAACCACGTGATCCCTCTTCATGGTGGGCTAGTGAAGTTCCTTCTGCATCCTTTGAAACAATGTGGCCAAGACTCTCACATGGCTGGTACATCCTGCTTTACTGCTTTTTTCTAAGCGGCATGGCAGAGACACCCCCCCCCAGATTGCTATGAGAAAAAGAGAGAGGGAGAGAGAGAGAGAGAGAGAGAGAGAGAGAGACTCTTGTGGCTCTCCTACTCTTTCTTTTTTTGAACCACATGATTCAGAGCTCATGCATGGCTGCTGTGCTTGTGTTTAAATCCCAGTATCTTTTTCCATAACACCATTTCTGACTCTTCCTACAATCAGCTACCTCTGCAAGCACTCTGGTTTCTTCTGCATTTTTAGCCTGCTACTGTTAGTCTTGGCAAGCTTGGCGAGGTGTCCTAAGGGAACTGCCTTGGCAGATGTGCAGCAAGACCCTCTGGCTACATCATGAGTTAGAGTCAAGCCCATCTCCCTGGCTCTGAGTCAGCAGGCACAGCTATTAGTATTACTGAAACACTGGCCAAGTTCTTTAGATATGCAAAGTTACTCTCAATGGCCCTGCTCCACTTCTCCTTCCCACAGCCATGTGAGTTGGGGTTTTTGGACTTCTCTGTCTGCACTCCAAGCTCTGGATCTTGTTCCACACCCATTACAAAAGTATATCACTTGTGTGAGGTCCAGAAACCTATATTTTAAACAGTTACTCCAAGATATTTATGCACAGACATGTTTGTGAACCACAGTGGTGAACTCTATATTGACCCTGGTCTTCTGATGTGCATTTAATATGTGACTGCAAAAGGAAAGCAGAAAAGTGTCCTAGCTGGTGAACTTTGCAAAGGGTATCGGTTCCCTTTCAGTGATTTTCTTCTCCAATCAAGAATGAAGAGACTGAATAAAGTGCTTTCTCCCATGTATGACTCTGCTCTACATAACTGTGAAGGGACATTTTCTCTTTCAATAACCTAAACTCTTTTCTTCATTCTTTCAATAATTTATTTTTGATACCACTAAATGTTCACCATGAAATACTTTGTGTATAATAATAGTTTCATAATTAATTAATGTAGTTAATGTGTTTATAATGAGCAAAAGAGAGAACTATTCTGAGGAAGTTCAGAACTCAACTATTTTGTCCATAGGGATTATAAAGCTTACCAGTTACTATAATTATGAGTTGTTTATTATGATAAATGTTTGTAATTAATTAACTATTAATACATCTCATTCTGTGTTTTAGTTATTCATTAAAGTCACAGAATATAATAAAATGCATTTAACACATAACACTTTTTTAAAGTATAAAATTTGATAATTACTGAAATAATTCTTATAATGTTACCACCTTGCACTGAGCATCATCATTTCATTAGTTACAGAAATTTTTTTTTCAGGTCATTCTGTGTACTTCCTCCATTATTTGAAATTTAAGAAATACATTTACTGATTGTGAGATGGGCATGAATTGCAGGTCTTGAGAATGTAATGGGAAATGAACTTGAGGAAAAATGAAATGCAGCAAGAATAAAGTTTTTATAGTGAAGTGGTTTTCCTGACTTTTGAAGATCATCTTCTAAACACTAGCTTATACCTACAATATGAGTATAAGCTAAAGGTGTGCATTAAAAAATATTCTCTGCCTTTATTCATTCATGTCATTATATAATTTTAAGTGCTGGTATTTTCCCTTGATGATCTAAAATAATGTACAACCCGGAGAGGAGAAAGATGGCGGCGGAGAAGGGAGAAGCGTGATCGCTATTCTCCGGCCCACTGGCGGGATATCGGGCCGATTTTCTGAGGAGCAGAGCGTTCACCCAGTTGTATTCCAGAGTAGAGAAGATTGGAAACCAGGACTGCGCATAAAACTGAAAGATCAACCGGTAGGGAGACTGCTTCGGAGGGAAGGGGTCA
>PVJI01028644.1:0-16259 GCA_004026765.1 Micronycteris hirsuta
TATGCATATATTTCTTTAAATTAAATTCTGAATTCCAATGGACTGCTCCTCTGCTGTGACCCACTGACCCAAAAGCTTGCATAAATCTACACACTCTATGGACCCACCACTTGTGTTTAGAGCTCATGAAATTACTCATTTGACAGTGTAGGACCCAAAACATTCTTCTTTTTCTCACATCCACACTTATGCCTTTACACCTAGTATTCTTTTCCCTTTTTATTAGGACAGAGAGAGGAAAGTAAGGAGGGAGGGTGGGGGAAAGAGAGAAAGAGAAACATTAATTTGTTTTTCCACTTATTGATGCATTCATTGATTGTTTTTCATATGTGTCCTGACTGGGGATCAAACCCACCACCTTGGTGTATCGAGACCACATTCTAACCAACTGTGCTACCGGGCCGGGACCTATTGATGTTTTTGTTTAAATTGTCTAGGCCTTAAAAGCAAAACAAAACTGTATTTTGTGTTTCTTCATCCTTAGGGTCTCTCTGGCTTTCCTTCTTAAGAGTGATTCTACTTGCAAAGTATGGGATCAAATTTAGATATCCCTTATAAGTTTAAGAATGAAATTGTGTCCCTGTGGGAATGTGACAATTGTCTCTTACATTGAAGACCCTGTGGTTCATTGAGAATGGCTGGGAGATGCTCTAAAACATAGATTCTAGCTCGTCTTTCTTCATGCTAGGTGTCTGGGTGACACAGGGACCCTGAAATGCTGTGTGCTCACTGGAGCTCGCCACTAGCAAGAAGAATAGCTGTTGGCTCACTTGCCAGAATCACAAATAGTAAATAAAGAGGACAAAGGGTGGATTTGTGAGGTGACCTCTCACCTTGGCTGAACTTTCAATTTTGGTATCTGAAAGAATAGAATTTTTGTGGCTTAGAAAAATATCAACTTACCTGCATGCAGCAAAGGCCCAGTGCCCAGGAGTATGGCCTGCAGTTATAGGTGAATGAAAACAAAGGCCAGCTGTCTACCTGTGCTTACCTGACCTGTTGGCGCTGATAATTGGTGTCAGGTGAAGGAGTGACTTTTTTTTAACTGCTGTTTCCCTAGGATAAGGCAAAGTAGTCATCGTATTTTTGCCTCCCCCCCCCCTTTTTTTTTACTGCAGGACATTTGCGAAGATATTTCTGATCATGTTGAACAAATCCATGCCCTTCTCGAGACCGAATTCTCCCTGAAGCTGCTGTCCTACTCTGTCAATGTGATCGTGGACATCCACGCCGTGCAGCTCCTCTGGCACCAGCTCCGAGTCTCCGTGCTGGTCCTGCGGGAGCGCATTCTTCAAGGCCTGCAGGACGCCAATGGCAACTACACCAGGCAGACAGACATTCTGCAAGCTTTCTCCGAAGAGACAACAGAGGTGGGTATTTTCTCTGAAGCAACATAATGAATGCATTGTCAAGTGTGACCATTTGAGAATGTTTTCAGTTCAGAGACGCAGGATAGGAATTCTTTGTAGGTATGTTGCCAGGGAGACCCGACTGAGGGGATTTCCCTGCCTCTCCTGGTTCTTGTCTGGTTTGCAAGAGATGAATTCAAACAAGAGACAACATGTATAGTGGAAATGGGATAACAAGTTTGTTTATGAAATCCTCATATGAGCACAGAGCTGCAGGCAGGCACCTGGCTAGTCTGAATGCCCCACATAGAGAGAAAACAAAGTTGTTAATAAGTTTGTCAGTAAGTAGTTTGTTCTATATTCTTTTTTTTTTAAGATTTTATTTATTTATTTTCAGAGAGAGGAGAAGAGAGGGAGAAAGAGCAATATATGGTTGTCTCTCACATGGCTCTCACTGAGGACCTGGCCCGCAACCCAGGCATGTGCCCTGACTGGGAATCGAACCCGGACTCTCTGGTTCCCAGCCCGTGCTCAATCCACTGAGCTACACCAGCCGGGCCTGTTCTATATTCTTGAGCCAAGGCTACAAGTGGGCACTCAGCTAATCTGAGAGTGCCCTAATGGGGTTCAGAGGTTATATACTTTAATCAGCTTCTAGGTACCCCCCACCCCTTATAAACCTTAGGAATAATGTATAGCTACAAAGGCTTTCTTTCTCAGCTAGTAAAGGCTCTTTGTCTTAGTTAATGAAATTGCTACAGAGCCTCCCTTTCTCAGTGCACAGAGTTTCAAGGACTCCCCTTCTCCTGCGCCATCTTTGCTTGCGATGTTCAGGGCACCCAGCAATCTTATCGGACCAGGCTCTGGACTGCTGAGTCAATAGGTGATATATGTCTCCCTCCGCCTCCCTGCCTTAGTTCACTACCTATCCTACCTAGCAGGTATAAATAAGCAGGTCATGAGCTGGGCTTCAATCTCAGTATAGTGACCAGAAGCTAGGACACTTTTAATATGGATGAAGCTTTACATCAGAGTTAACTCACACCTACCTGATAGTTTGCCTAGATACCACCCATAGTTGGTATTAATCTGATTCCTTGTTCCCCATTTAATTTATACTTATTGAGTGCTTACTATGAGCCAAGCACTAGGTGCTAAGAATGTAATAGTGATCAAATCATGGTCTTTGCTTTCAAGAAGCTTCGAGTCTAGGGTGGGATGTGGACAAGTGGACAGACAGCGGTAACTCTATATGATGCCACTGGATGGCAGAGAAGGTGCACCTGATTCAGACAGGAAACCTTTCCAGAAATGAGTCTAAACTGAGACCTGAAGGAGAAGCAGGATTACACTGGTGACCTGAGGTAGAAAATGTTCTAGCTATAGGGAAGATCCAGAGGTAAGAGAGAGATCGACAGGCTCTTAGAGCTATAGATAAAACTGGAGCAAAAAAATTCAAGGAAACAGGACATAGGCTTTGAACTAATATTGTAGGTAAGCAGAGGTCAGATCACGAAGATGAAAAGGTGTATTAAAAAACCATCTTAAGAGAACTGGACTTTATTTTTAGGACAACAGAACAGTTTGTGCAGGGAATTGACATGATTAGATTCATGCTTTAGAAAAATCATTCTGGATGTAGTGAGTCAAATGAACTTTAGTATTTTGCACAATCAATATATTTAGATTTTTATGTACTCATATTAAGTGTACTTTAAAGAATTTGTTGTTGTTATTCTTGATGCATAGTTTAAGAATGAACACTGTAAATTTGAATCCAGATGAACTCTTTTATTCCCAAACAAAATTGATATATATTGTAGAGCAAAGCACTGTGCTAGTTAATTAATTAGTTAATGTGTGTGTGTAGATAGATAAACTGGTAAAGTAGGTAGGTAGGTAGACAGATGCATACATACATACATGCATATCACATAGGTAAACCATAGGTGTATGTATACAGTCCCTTGGCTCTTGACACCCACTGAGTGCTCCACTGTTAGTTTTCTGGAAAATGTGTATTTTTACAACTTTATAAAGAATTTGTATGACTATATAAGATTAAAAGGCCTTCTAAAGAGTGCTGCATAATTCATTAATTTATTAATGTTTTAATGACTCCAACATTATCAACAAGCAGAACAAATCTGTCCATTCTCATAAATGATTTATACTTGTTGATTATTATTTTCATAACAATGATGCTCTCACTGTGGCAAATCCCCTGAAGGCCCTGGGAATATATGGGAATCAAAATCTATTAGGCTCACTTCTTACATTAAGTCATGGTCTGTTTTCACTTAGCTTTCCCTGTTATTGCGGCAGTGAGGGAGGTTATAGAGATTTTGGTGGAGTCCTTAAATCATAGGATGAATATGTGTGTGTGGAGGGGTATCAGTGCCCAGATGCCATCCCTCCCAGGTAGGATCCCTAGAGGACCCTTGATTGGTGCCCTTGTGCTTTGGGGATCCTACAAAGAATTCCAACTGACCTAGTCGGTCCTAAATCTGGTACCTGTGAGGTGGAGAATGTAGATGGGCAAGGTTTGTCTGAACTCTGAAGAGAGCTTTCTTCAGATGTATACCTGGCATCTCTGATGTGCACATCCTTTTTTTGTTCTTCCTCATGTGTTCTTCTGGCTCTGCCCAGCCTCCAGCATTGAACAGTCATCAGATCTGCCCCCTTTCACCTACTAGAGGGGACGTCAGAAATCAGAGTCAAACCAATTCATGTTACATATCTATTCATTCAATAACCATTTAATGATCGCCAGCCCCTGTGGGAGCACTGGGCATGTATGAGTGCTCTGGGGTTTATTGTTATCACTGTTGTCATTGTTTTGTGGAAGATGTTTATCATGCATGTATTTGAACTCATATCACTCATGAAGTGGTGTCCCAAGAAATGATGAAAAGCCACTGAGGCTAACTAATTTCACAGCTATGTTGCCAGTAAGTAGTATCTATTATGGTTTTTACAACGGGAGCGCAACAATTATTTACAGATTGACTGGAAGTAATTATATGTGTTGTCATGTTTGAAGCCAGTTGTCTTGTCATAAAGATCCGCGATATGCTGTATGAGGGACAAAGGAACAGTGGGTTCTTAGCCATCCGCGTTGTGGGTATTTTTCTGTGAATTGAAACGCTGTCTCCGTTATCATCCTTCCTGAAGCTGTGGTTCCCCATCCTGTTGCAAAGATGGCTTAGTTTTATTTGTTTTTGTCGGCACACTGGAATGGTGGTGAACAGGAAGGGGATTAGGGTAAAATTCTTGGCTTTATTAGAATAAATTCAGCAGTGAAAGGTTTGTAGAATGAAGGGGGAAATGGCATAAAACATGCTGACGAACTAGAATAGTAAATGTCCTTCCAATAAAGGTGAATTCATTTTTCTCTCCTTGGAAGTTAGTTGAGTTTCAGAGCCACATTAAAGAATAAGTTGGAAAGTCAAGAAAGTGGCAAGTTTTTGCCCTTCCTGTCCTTGAAAAAACAAAACATATGGTTTTAATCTTTTGATTTAAATATGGAGCAGATCATATGTTATAAGCAAATTAGCAAACACCTTAGTAAAACCAGACTGAACAAAGAAACAAATGAAAAACCCTTAGGGACAAAGCTCAACATTGTGTAAAAAATGTGTTATACCGAAATGTTCTATGTTTCAGTTACTGTGATAAGCATTTTATTGTACTTATTGCTTCATTTATTAAGAAGGGTAAGGGGCATTGAAGTAGTTGCAGTTCATAGATGGAAAGTGCATGCTTTGTAGGTAAATAAGGATGTACGTCTAGGAACAATGACATAAAGCAAACTAAACCAGCTCTTAACTGTTTTCTGTTGTGATAATAATTCTTTTCTCCCTCTGGCCTGGGAACAGGATGGGAGAGGGCTTACTTTGGAGCAGTAAGTGTTTTTGAGGATAGTATTTTGTTTTCCAAACCAAGGACTGGATAGGGAAGGGATCTTCAGGGGAAGACTTAGGAAAAAGGAGCCATACCCTATTATCTGGTATGTAGTCTCCGGTCGTATATTTATCTGACATCATTTATTAAGTGCCTGTTATTTTGGGGCAAGACAGGATCCCTGGTCTTAAGGTTCTGTGACCATGAAAATGGAGACCAAATGCTTTCCCAGGGCCACTGTGTCCAAGCCTATCTAGAACCAGGTGGCTGACACTTTCAGGGGACTAATTTTTACCTGCACTCTCAAATTTCTTTTTCTCTAGCCATTATAGAAGCCCTTTTTCTTAATGCCTCTAACCTCACTCAAATAGCTGCGGTGTTGTACCTTTATGATAAATCTGATAAAAATAATGCAAATTTCAACCAGTTGGTAATTTAAATACCAACTAATGGGATAGCTTTGGAACTTAACCATCATTTATAATACTATTTTTATAAAGGATAAGTTCTGAATACTAAGCAGTTAAATAAAAAAAAAAATTACAACCTGCCTTTAAATTGGAATTTTCACCATTACTTTCTTTTTTTTTTTTAACCCTCACCCGAGGATATGTTTTTATTGATTTGAAAGAGGGAGGGAGGGAGGGAGAGAGAGAAAAAAAAGACATCAATGTGAGAGAGAAAGATCGATTGGTTGCCTTCTCATACACATCCTGACTGGGGGTCAAACCCACAACACTTTGGTGTATGGAACGGCGCCCCAACCAACTGAGCCACCCAGCCAGGGCTCTACTGTTACATTCCTAAAAATTGTATAAAGTGGATTTTATTTGGCTGCCTCATTCCTTGGTGTTTTTTGGCTTCTGACTTTGTTATTTAAAGATCCTGGTTCAAGTATGAAGCATATAAGCCACACATTTCCATTTAGGTCATTTAGCAGTTAATATTGTTTTCTCACTTTGTGCATTATAATTTAGCATAGGGATACCTCTCATTTTGATAAAAAAAATTCTCCTGAAATACACTTGAATAGTAAAAATATTATAATACTATGAGTGAATGTTCATTAAGCACCTATGTGTCAGACTTGTGTTTTATGTATATTAGCTCTTTTAAGCCTCACAACAGCCCTGTGGGAGGGCTTATCATTTCCTGTTTACAGGTGAAAGAAGTGAGGCTTAGTGACATCGAGCTACTGGGTCATGGTCACATGGCTAATTAGTGCTAGAGGTAAAATTTGACTCTGAAGCGTGGCCTTTTCATCACTGGAGTCAACTAAAACTACATAATCAAAGGACGAAATTACAGGAAGGTATAGAGACACATTCCAAAATGTCATCATTCATTCATTTATTCAACAGATGTGTCTTTGAGAGCTTGCTCTTTGCGGATCGGTATGCTAAGTGCTGCAGGTTTCCTGGGGAGTCGACCGTTTGCTCCGTGATTTATACTGTTGTGGTGCATACAAACTAGTGGGAGAAACAAGATAATTAAATAATCACGGTAGTATTTATTTGAAGATTGAGATAAATGCTTAAAGGAAAAACAACCCAGTTTTATGAGAGTCTGTAAGAAAAGATTCTGACTTAGGTGGGAGTTTGGAATTTTGAAGAAGTGCAACTTGATCTGAGGTCTGAGGGGTAAGGGCCCATTGGTTCTGGGGTATTGCAGGTGGAAAGCTTTCCTGACAGAGGAAATAGCATGTGCAAAGGCCCTGAGGTGGGAGGAACACAGCATGTTCAAAAACTGAAAGGAGGACACTGGGGTCAGGTGAGGCTGGGGAGGGGAGAGTGACTTGAGTGAGGCTTCTTCATGTCTGTCCTTGGAAGGGTTCGGGTTTTTAACCTAGCAGCAGGTAGCTAATAAAGGACTTTAAGTAGAGAATTAACAGTAACCGATTTGTAAAGGTTACTCTGGTGGCAATGTGGAGAACAAACTGGAGGCAGGGGGTGTGCCAGTTTAAAACAATACCCAGTGAATCTCAGAGAATCATGGTGCAGAACTCAGAGTGTGGGCCCTGGTCAGGCCTCTGTTTAAGGTCTAGCCCGGCCCTTAGTTGCAAGGCCATCTGCTAGTTATGCTGTTTTGGGGGTTTTTTTTTGGTCTCAGGCTCTGTTTATGTAAAATAGGGACAATAATGTAGACCCCACCCCAAAAGAAAGTTGTTGGGAGGTTTAAATGAAAAAGTCATAGTAGTCACCAACCATCCCATTTATAGATGAGGCTTAGAAAAGTGAAGTCAGGCTTTTCATCATTATTATTTATCTCCATGTTGCAGAGAGTGAGTGAAGGCAGTAGGAGATGAGGCAAGGTAAGGCCTGAAGGAAGAGAACATTTCCAAAGCAAAACAGGCAAATGAACAGGAAAATCTGATGTAAGGCCTCAAAGAGGCCAGATCTTGGGCTGACCTGGTTGAAAGGACACAGGTCCAGCGGCTATGCAAGGCCCGGCTGCAGTGTGCTCACCCAGTTTCTCCTCCAGGAGGAAGGAGGTCCAGGGATACAGTGGCTCAGTTTCCTTCCTTCATCTCCTAAGGAACCAGCTTGGACCAGGCTGTCCTTTATCCTGGTACATACACAGACTAGGATTCCAGTGGCTCTTTTGTCCAAACAAATCATCAGCCAAAGATCTCATTTGCTGTGTGATATCAGAAACTGCATTAGTAATGAGACAAAAACCATAATCCCATGACAAATTAAAAATACTTGTTTGTAATACTATTTTTTTTTAGCATAGGGGAGTTTCCAATTGACCTACTTCGAATTGCAGCAACGGAGGTGGGCACCCTGTGTCAAACACACACAAATGGGAGCGGGGCGGGGATGAGGAGGTGGGGACAGAAACGCGTGAGAGTGATGAAGTTATGATACTCAATTTCCTCCAGGAATTTGTGTGTTCACCTTCAGAAGGGTGGGGAGAAACACAGGCTAGTCATGGACTATTTTTGTTATGTGTGCAAATTGAATAGTTCACCTTCCTGTGATTTGTGAACAGACAGGGTCTGACACAAATGATGCCCCCTTTTTATTACAAAATCTTTTAGTATAAAATCATAAGCATGTAATTTTGTAACATACTATCACACTGAAGCACACCATATGGCATTTTAGGTGAAATGTTCAAATTAAAACTATAAATTATTACACCCATATTGTTACCCTACCAGCTACATTCAAGCAGATGTTACTTCTGCCGGACCCTGTGTATTTAACATGATAGACTTAGTACAGTTAATTGTTCCATTTTAAAATATTATTGAGCATCTACTATGAGTTAGCCCCCGTGGTAAGTAATGGAGTGATAGCAGTAAGTGAAAGAGACATTCATGGAGATTTTACTCTTACAATAATTTATTACCAGAGATATTATTACTCAAGGCATTATTTAAGGAATGTTTATTAGATGAACAATACACTACTTTAAGACAGGACATTAAGGCAAGAATGGATATTTTTGACTTGATTGTGATCATTTCTATCGAGGCTCTGTTCTCCAAATTAAACAAAAATCCTTAAATATTACATCAATATAAAGCAGTATGATAATTGATAATATGCCATTCTATACGTCAAGCCAGAAGCAACTGAGACTGATACACTTTTTGCCTCATAGTGGCCTTGGCTGAGATTTCATCTGAACAGCAGTTGAATGCAGTTGATATTCCATTTACTGAAACCATCACCTTTGTCTGTTTCAGGGCCGGCTTGATTCTCTAACGGAGGTGGATGACTCAGGACAGCTAACCATCAAATGCTCTCAAAATTACTTGTCTCTGGATTGTGGTATTACTGCGTTTGAACTGTCTGACTATAGTCCAAGTGAGGATTTGCTCGGTGGCCTGGGTGACATGACCTCTAGCCAGGTCAAAACCAAACCCTTTGAGGCTTGGAGCTACAGTGAGATGGAAAAGGAGTTCCCTGAGCTTATCCGAAGTGTTGGGTTACTTACGGTGGCTACTGACCCCGCCCCTCCCCACCGCAGTGAACTCCTCTCAGCGGATGGCGAAGGTGGGTGTGAGGAAAACAACGCTTCCACAGTCGAGGAGAAACCAGGCTTCATGCGGGGGACGTCTTCTTCAGCAGAAGCCCTGACAAACACTGTCCAACCCTCTTCTGAGAGTGCGAAGCAAGAGTCCAATCCCTCCTCCCGACTTGGAGCAAAGAACCAACAGCCTCCTCTTTGTGAAAATGCAACCCCCAAGCGATCCATCAGAGACTGCTTTAATTATAACGAGGACTCGCCCACACAGCCCACGTTGCCAAAAAGAGGGCTTTTCCTTAAAGAGGAAAAATTTAAGCATACTCTGAAAGGCACTGATGGAAAGAAGCAGATGGTGGATCTCAAGCCTGAGATGAGCAGAAGCACGCCTTCTCTGGTGGATCCTCCTGACAGATCCAAGCTTTGCCTGGTGTTACAGTCTTCCTACCCCAGCAGCCCCTCTGCCGCCAGCCAGTCCTACGAGTGTTTGCACAAGGTGGGGGATGGGTATCTTGAAAACACAGTCAAAGGTCACATTAAAGAAATCTCCTCCAGCCTGGGAAGGCTTAACGATTGCCATAACGAGAAACCTAAACCTCGACTTAAAAAGCCACATAAGACCCCAGAAAAGGTGCCTCCAGGCCAAACACCTAAAGGGAGAGCTGGTTCAGGCAAGCAAGCAGAAAACACAAGGAGCTCCATGGTGCCAAATGGAATTCCTTCTGGTACTTCTAAGGCCATAGAGGGGCCAGAAACAGATTCTGCTTCCACATCCTCACTCGAGCCATGTAATCAAAAAAGTTGGAATACCAAGTTACCAGTGCAGTCGGAAACATCCAGCTCACCACCTCTTACTGAAAGCAGCAAATCCCCTGTTGGCTCAGACAATATCATATCTCCGGAACCCCTTCTTTCAAAACACAAAAGCAAAAAATGTTATTCCTCCTCCCCAAGTCACGTCACAAAGAATGGTCGGGTTGTGGAGGCCTGGTACGGCTCCGATGAATACCTGGCACTGCCCTCTCACCTCAAGCAGACAGAAGTATTAGCTTTGAAGTTGGAAAACTTAACGAAGCTTCTGCCTCAGAAACCCAGAGGTGAGACCATTCAGAATATCGATGACTGGGAACTGTCTGAAATGAATTCAGACTCTGAGATCTACCCAACGTACCATATCAAGAAGAAGCATACAAGGCTGGGCAGGGTGTCTCCAAGCTCCTCCAGTGACATAGCCTCTTCCCTGGGGGAGAGCATTGAGTCTGGGCCCTTGAGTGACATTCTTTCTGATGAGGAGCTGGGTGTGCCTCTCTCTGGCATGAAAAAATACACTGACGAGAAGTCAGAGAGAGCTTCATCTTCTGAGAAAAATGAAAGCCATTCTGTCACAAAATCTGCTTTAATTCAGAAACTTATGCAAGATATTCAACACCAAGACAACTATGAAGCCATATGGGAAAAAATAGAGGTAGGCTGGTCTAATTGATCTGAATGATTTCTTATCTTACCTGAGTTTTGGAAGTAATGCTGGGAAAAGTTCAACTCCCTCCCACCCATTATAAAATGTGCTGCTATTTTTGGTAAACATACTGATTCCCCACAGAAAGAAAAGAAAAAGGCACAATGATCACTGCATTGTGACAGAGTATGCATCACTAGGGACTGCCCTTGTCAATGCATTCGCTTGAGGTACCCCTTCCTGGTATAGGATTCTTTGTTGGCATTGCTCAGACCTAACGCAGCTCCTAAGGAATGGTGGACCCCTTGGATGGAATACAGAACAAAGTGGGACAGTAGCTGTGCCCACACCAGTGTCTCAGGGATATGTGAATGGAATATTCTGGTTACCCTCAGTGCTTTTTGATTTGTTTGTTCTAACCACAGAATAGCTTCCATACCTCCAATGTTAACTTCCTGTAGAAATAAACCAGATGGTTCTAATTTGGGGAAACTTTGTTTTTCTTCAGTCTTCCTCCTCTTTGAGGCCTCTGGTTAATAACCATGATACCTATACTTTGTACCATCTATGAGCTCTGAGATGAGGAGTTGACATTTTGGGTAAATCTGTACTTTTAAAATGTTTATTTATTTATTTTTAGAGAGAAGAGAAGGCAGGGAGAGAGAGAGGGGAAGGCAGGGAGAAAGAGAGGAAGAGAAACATCAATGTGTGCTTGCCTTTCACACCCCCTACTGGGGACCTGGCCTGCAACCCAGGCACGTGCCCTGACTGGGAATCGAACTGGCGACCCTTGGTTCGCAGCCTGCCCTCAATCCACTAAGCTATACCAGCCAGGCATAAATCTTTACTTTTAGACTGAATTATTAGATGTGGTGAAATTTTTGAGGACAGACATCAAAATTCTCAGGGCTGAGCTTCGTAGTTTAAGATGTGATTTAAGACACCAGATAAAAGTATACAGTAGTTGTCTCTTATCTATGGGGAATAGGTTTCAAGACCCCCAGTGGATACATGAAACTGCAGATAGTACCAAACCTATATACTATATTCTTCCTATACACGTTGTACATACCTATGATAGAGTTTAACTTGTAAGTTAGGCACAGTAAGATACTAGCAATAATAACTAATAATAATATAGAACAATTATAACAGTATACAGTACTAAGAGTTATATGAATGTGGTCCCTCTCAGAATATCTTATTGTACCATCACTAACTTTCAGCAAACAGCTCAGCACCACCCATTTTAGGGAATCCCTTGCTGACGTGCTGGTATCGGCTCAATGTTTTCTAGTGCAACACATTGCTGCCCATTGGAACGTGTTTTCTGTCATGTCTTCCACCCACAGATTTCATGTTTTTCCATCTTAACTAAATATTTATTATGCCCTGGAGTCATAACTTATGCAGTTTAAGGTGTGACAGCAAAAATAGCATGGATTTCTTTTTCTTCTTCACAATGTCATGGATAGAAGACTTGTTCTTACTATAGATTTTAGTAACACAGCATTTGATTTTTTTCCCTTTTATTTATTAAGTAGAGATCTTTCATCTTTTTACCCAAAGAAAGAAATTTAGGGCTCCTCTTTGGCATATCTGAATTGCCAGCATCACTACTCTGTGCTTTGGGGCCGTTACTGAGGAAAATAGGGATGACTGAACACGAATTCTGTGATACTATGACAGCCAGTTTGACAACCCCCGCAGTTGCCAAGTGACTAATGGGTGAGCAGCGTATTATGGTGTGGATTCGTGGGGCAAAGGGGCAATTCACATCCTGGGCAGGATGGAGTGAGGTTTCAGCACACTACTCAGAAAATGTGCGATTTAAACCTATGAGTTGTTTATTGCTGGAATTTTCCATGTAGTATTTTTGGACAACAATTGATGGTGGATAACTGAAACCGTGGGAAGTGAAACTGTGAGTAAGAGGGGACTGTTGTAGTGCATGTGGACAGAATAACCTGTAAAAAGAAAATGGAGTTACATAAAAAAAGAAGGGCAAGTTCATGGCAATATACAAAATAATAACATGTATTAATAATTGTTTTCACTAAGTATTTATTTGTCAAATCCTCACAACAACCCCAATATAAACCACAACGGTGATTTGATGGATGAAGAGACTGAGGCTGAGAGATCAGGCTGTCTGCTCTGGAGCCCATGCTATTAATTAAGCGTTCCCATGCCTCTGCATAAGGAAGTGATCAATATGTACTGCACATAGAAACTGTAGTACTGTAGGGAAGAAATCATACCAGTGGAGCCGGGAAGTTCTTGTGAAGAAATGCTGAGACTTCAGTGGGGCTTTGAAGGATGTGCCAGAAGTTAGACAGAGAGAAGGAAGGTCAGCATCTCAGAGAGGAGGAGCATAAACTGAAACACAGAAGTAGGAACTGGGAATGAGCATGATAATGGGGGTACATAGAATGCTGTCCACACCAGAAGGTCTGTGATCAGAAAGCCATGACAGTTTCCATGCATTTAATAGACCCAGTTGCCGCAAGGCCCTAATGGCCAGACTGAAGCAATTAGAATTTGCTCCCTGGGTGGGCATCCATGGCAACTTCTTGGAGAGGCACTGCTTGGATCTGCATCAAGAGCTTTATAGGCCGTGTTCTACTTAAGTCCTGGATGGTAGGAATTTTTCCGATGAGGATAAAGCAGAACATAGTTAGGAAACTTGCTGAGGGCCTCACAGCTAGTAAGTGCAGAGCCAGGACTTGAACCCAGAGCCAGCATACTTGAAACAGTTTAGGTCAGGGCCTCCAGTGGCCTTTCTGGTAGGCTTAATTAAAAGTGAAAAACTAAATCAAGCCATTGAACTAGATCCATTTGTTCTGGTACATTCAAAGAATATATAGAACTACCATGTGACCCAGAAATTCTGCTTCTGGGTATGTATCTGAAGAAACCCAAAACACTAATTTGAAAAGATATATGCACCCCTATGTTCATTGCAGCATTATTTACAACAGCCAAGATGTCCATTGATAGATGAATGGATAAAGATGATGTGGTACATATATATAATTAAATAATTACTCAGCAGTAAAAACAATGAAATTTTGCCAGTTGCGACAACATGAATGGACATAGAGGGTATGATGCTAAGTGAAATAAGTCAGATAGAGAAAACCAAATACCATGTGATTTCACCTATATGTGGAATATAAAGAACAAAATAAACAAACAAGCAAAATAGAAAACTCATGAGAACATTTTGATGGTTGCCAGATGAGAGGGGAGTTAGGGGCTGGGTGAAAAGGTGAAGGGATAAAGATGTACAAATTGCCCATTTTAATAGCAGTCCTGGGGATGTAAAGTATAGCATAGGGAATATAGTCGATAATGTTGTAATAACTACGTATGGTGTCAGATGGATGCTAGACTTATTGGAGTGATCACTTCATAAGTTATATAAATGTCTAATCACTATGCTGTACGTCTGAAACTAATATAGTATGTCAACTGTAATTGCAAAATAAAAATATATTTAAAAAATTGAAAAAAGAGGGAAAGACATTTGGAGCAGATGGAATCAAACAGAATGATGAAAAATTAGCATGATATCTGGGTATGTGACATAAATAACAGTGGTTTGCAAACTATAGCTTATGGGCCAAATCTGGCCCAAATGCTTAATTTTCAAAATAATCTTTTATTGGAACACAGCGGTGCTTGTCATCTATGGCTGTGTTTGTGCTGCAATGACAGAGGTGAGTGGTTGTCACAGAGACCAATGACTTCCAAACCCCAAATATTTACTACCTGGTCCTTTACAGAAAAAAAAAAAAATGTGCTGACCTTGCTCTAGAGTGAGGAGGAAGGAAAGGAAATACCTTCCGATCAGCATCTGCTGTGTGCCAGGCTCTGAACTAGGTTCTTTTACTTCATTTGTGTGACAACCCTGTGGAAAAGCCATTCCTGGTCCTGTTTTACAGGTGATGAGTCTGAGGCTCCAGTGCCACTGACTTGCCCAAGGTCGCTCTGCTGCTCCATGTGAGAGCCGCGATTCTATCTGGGACGTCAGCCCTGGCTAGGTTTTCTCCTAGAGATGTATAGTCAAATGCCAGGAGAATTAGACAATAATCCTGTACGTAGGTAAAATCTATTTAGAGAATTTGAAACCACTGCTAGATTAGTAAGTGAGAGTGCAACTTCTCCCTCATGACCCAAATAGAAATGAGCTGCCTGGTAAGCAGCGACTTGTCTGAGGTGGGGAATTATTGGTGCCAGATTAAGAGCTATATGATTCCTAACGGAGACTTGCAGGATGCAGTGCTGTGTGGTGTCACCTCCGTGAAGCCTTTCAAGAGATCTGTCCTTTGAGATATAGTGTGAGGTTCATTGGTCATATCAGGCTTCCTGCTCACACTAAAAACTCATCCTGTAAGATGTGACTCCTTTCAGTTGGACTCACTGGTACCATGCTGATGGACACATGACCTAGCTGATCCTTTGTTCCCCAGTAATATAAATCTCTTTAAATGCCAGATTATGGCATTTCAACCTATAGTTCCATGACTCAGCTGTTGTTAGTATTTTATCTCAGACACATCTGTAACCCGATTTTAAAAACTTCTTCGGAACAAGCTAAGGATGTCCTTGTACATCAGTTATTTGAGATTCAGTGCAGCAAATTTTTAGCTAATTGCTAGCTCTTTGTAACTAGGCTGTATAAATGACATTCAAGTCTGCAGTGACAGCTCAAGACAGCCACCACTGCGGCTGCCTAGAAGTGCAGCTGGGAAGTGGTTGGTAATACAGGATAACATGAATGTAGAAGATGCATGGCTCTGGGATGAACTTGGCACTGATTTCTGTATTTCTTTTTCTAATAGGTAAAATGGTCCAGACAGGACCCATCCCATCTTTTACCCTCATTTAGGCCTTATGTTGACACATCAATATTACCACACTAATGGTGGAAGTCATTAAGTATGTTGTCCTGAGTTTTCTTCTCCTTATTGTCATTGTGGTAGAAAAACCAAAAAAAAAAAAAACCACCAAAAAACCATGTAACATAACATTTGGCATTTTAACCATTTTTACAGCATACAGTTCAGTAGTGTTCACTATATTCACATCAATGTGAAACAGAGCACCAGAACTTTTTCATCTTGCATGTCTGAAACTCTGCCCGTTACACAGCAACTGCCCTTTCCCTCTCTGCCCGGCCCCTGGGAGCCACTCTACTTTCTTTTTTATGAATTTGACTGCTTTAGATGCCTCTAATAAGTAGAATCACACAGTATTTGTCTTTTTGTGACTGGCTTATTTCACTTAGCATGATGTCCTCAAGGTTTATCCACGTTTTAGCATATGACAAGATTTCCTTTTTCTTAAGGCTGAGTAACATTCCACTGTATGTGTATACCAACTTCTGTTTATCCGTGTATCTGAGGGTGATGATTTGGCTTGTTTCCCCTCTTGGCTATTGTAAAAACTGCTACTATGAACATGTATGTGCAAATATCTCTACAAGAGCCTTTTTTCAGTTCTTTTGGGTATTTAGTCAGGAATTGGATTGCTGGATCATATGGTAGTTTTATTTTTAATTGTTTGAG
>PVJI01028645.1:0-16256 GCA_004026765.1 Micronycteris hirsuta
GAAGTAGTAAAACTGTCTTTATTTGCAGATGACATCATACTGTGCATAGAGAACCCAAAAGATGCCACCAAGAAACTACTAGAACTGAATAAAGAATTCAGCACTGTATAGGATACCATCCTTGATGTCCTTATCCATTTTTTAAATAACAAGCAAAGAGGGTATTAACCTCGATTTTTCTAGACTTTGTTTAGGGCTTCTATCTCTGTGCATAGTAGAGTTGCAGTGCATACACACTGAACTCTATGAATTCAACTGCTTGCATTTGGCAAAAGAGGAGGGAGGTAGAGAAGATTCAGGAAGTGTGAGCAAGTCCACCCACTATTCTGCTTACCCCTAGTCATTGTTATTGGTTTCAGGGGCCACCCTAACTGCAAAAGTGCTTCTCTAGGCCAAGTGTGAGTTTGAATGCTGGCAAGTAGAACTTTTTTATAGTTTGGTCTCAAAGCACCTTTATTTGGTGGTCACAGGAAGAAACAGGAATGTCTCCCACACCTGAAGAGAAGAATAATAGGCTTTCCAAGGATGGTGATAGCTTTGTGCACCAATGTCAAACCAACCCCCACAAGAGATGTGACCCTACTGCACGCCAGATGTGGGAGGCACAAAGCAGGGTGGCTGCCCAAGTCACAGCAGTTTCCTCTGTGGCAGCTTCTGTCCTGTCTTCCGTGGCTGAATGATTTGGGACAGACAGAGATTCTCCCTCCCAGGAGCCGAAAACCTGAGCAGAGAGGTGCAGGCAGTGCTGCCTCTGCAGCAGTTACTAGAACTCCCAGGGCTGACGTGCCCCGAACTGCGCTTTTTTTTAAATCCTAATTGTTTGGCAACTCCTTTGATTCTGTGAGTTTTCCTAACATCTTCAGGGAAGTTAGCCAGAGTTGCTTTTTGTGTTTGCAGGGGAAGAACTGTAATTAATAAACTGAGTATTGTCCCATTAAATTAAAAGCTTCTTGGAATTAGAACTGAGTTACTAACAAGAGCTAAAGGGCCCAGAGGGTGTCTGCTGCACAAACAGCTCTGGATGGTACAAAAGAAAGATGCCAGAGGGCAGAACCTGATCGGTTAATGCCTTAGGCTGGTGTTTCCCAAGGTGGGTTCCCTGGAACCCCAATCCAGCAAGATGATTCCTGATGAAAATGGTCCATGGTCAAATAAGAAGAATACATTATACTCTATTCCTCACCTAGAAAGTCATCAAATAAGCCCTTCAGATTTACTTCAAAACATTGCAACAAATATATATAATTTACTAAACCAGAATTTCTAAAATGTATCAAATAGCATCTAATCTTCACCACATCTGTCCTTCTACACTGCCCCCCACCCCAACCCTGGCTCCTATTAGCACATGTTCTGGAAAGCGTTAACAGAGGCTGAGAGCTATGTGTAGAGAATCTCTGCCGAAACGTTTCCTGGGAGCTTTGACTGCACCCTCACACCTCTGGCCAAAAGCGTGATCCCTCTGTTGTTCCTCGGGTGTTTACTAGGACTGCAGCGTGCCTAGCCCTGTGCTGGGGGTTCTAGGCCAGCCGTGGCATGGTGGGAGGAGCCCTGTAGGAGGAATAGGAACCAGGTTGGCGTCCCAGCTCTGGTCTGGAATTCAGAACTGGCTTTGTTCCTTTAGGCGAACCCTTGACCTCTTTCTGAATCAATTTCCTTGTCTCTCAAATGGAGCTAGAAATACTGACCTCCCCTCACCACTGAATTGTTAAAAATACCTAATAGGGCAATGGATGTGAATGTGAGAGCACTTCGTAAACTGCACGGCATTGAGTGAGTCTAAGCTATTGGGAGGATTAGCTAACGTAAGAGTGATGTCAGATGTTCGGAAGAGAGAACGAGCACCATAGGATCACCAGCTTATATCTGTGACTTTTGGTTGTTATAAATGTTTCAATACCATATCACAGCTGAGCATTAAGTGTGTCAAGATAATTTACTAATCTACTGAAACATGAATTTTTGTATATGTATCAATTAGTTGTTTTGCATAACAAACCATCCCTAAACTCTGTAATAATCACTAATCAATATTTATTTATTGTTCATGTGTCTGAAGATGGGCTGGAGTTCAATGGATCTGGGCTGGCCCTGGCTGGCTCTCTGCTGTGAACTCCAGGTCTGCCTGCCCTCTGTGTCTCTTCTCCTTGGACACTTGGCAACGATGGCGGCAGAGGGCAAGAGGGCACACCAACGTTCCAAGCTCGTGTCAAGCCCTGGCTTGATCATACCCATTAACATTCCACTGGACAAAGCAAGTCATGTGACCAATTCAGACCCATAAGGAATTACTTCCAAAAAAATTATTTCATGTGCAAGAGGCAGGAGGGAGTAGAAATACCTGAAGACAGAAATGCTTTCTGTTTTTCATAAAAGCCTAAAAGTTACTGAGGCCAACCAGAAGTAAGAGAATGGCTTCAATGTTAACCGGCAGAGAAGGGAAGAGAGTTCACAAAATTTAAAAAGAAGTCAGTGTTAGGATAGAGAGATTATTGGTTAAAGCATGGCTCCTAACTAAAGAGCTGCTTTGACTTAAAAAAAAAAAATTGCCCTGGTCCCACAGGGAGCTTGAAATAGAGCCCCCATACCTAAAGTGACCACTGAGCCCCATGCCAGGAGGATGTCACTGGCCACCATGACAGCTTGGAGTCTGGAGCCCGACCCCTGCTCTTTGTATACCATCTAAGGTCCTACATGAGATGGGACCCTGGGAGGATGCAGGGCCACATAATGATCGAGGCTGAATTTCCTGCAGGCTTGGAGACCAGAGGCAGCATGGGATGCTCTCTAAACAATGAAAGAGATTATATATCTCGCACACCCATATTTATAACCTAAGATTCATACCTCTTACACTGGCTATTTTATTTTATTTTTGCTATTAATAGATGCTGTTGTTTTGAAGTTTATTGCTAAATTGAGTGAATAAAAACACAGGACACCCAACTAAATCTGTATTTCAGATAAACAACGAATCATTTTTTAGTATATCCTATGCAATATTTGAGACATACTAATAGTAAAAAATATTCTTTTATATTTGAAATTCAAATTTAATTGGGTATCCTGAACTATATCTGACATTCTCTGTAGAGTTCTATAAGCTCAAAGTATTTTTGGACCAGTAAATGATAACTTTTGGATGACCATTTATGGCCAATTCAATAACTCTCCAATACACTTCTTGAGGACTGGGGTTATTCTGAAGTCACTACGGAAGCAGAAGGTAGACTTCTCACTGGGGACACTTGAGGGGTGCTGAGCTCCTTTGTCCCTGGCGACACGACTGCTTTGCCAGCAACTTTTCTCTCCCTTCAGGAAACATGTGAGGCAGGAGCAGCGGGAATTCTCACATCCAGCCTTCTTCCCTGACCTTACTAAGTTAGGATGGTTTCCATAATGTTATGGACTTAACTGGGTAATCTAATAAAGGTAGATTAAATTACAGCCGAGTATTTTCAGATCTGAACATGGGAAAAATGTATCCTATTTCAAAAAACTGTAAACTGCCCCACACTCGTCTTGTTTTTCTTTTATCTGGGAACAGGGCAAACAGGAACTATCTCAGGATATTGTGTGTGAAAGTTCTTGCAGCTGTGTTGGTTTTTGTAACAGGAAGGAAGGAAGAAGGGAAGGAAGGAAGGAAGGGAGGGAGGAAGGGAAGGAAAGAGGGAAGAGAGGGAGAAAGGAAAAGAGTTGTATTTTACAAAATAATAAAGATATCAGGGACCTGAACTACAGCTTCAGAAATAAATAGTTCATGTAAAAAAATAATAAAAGCACTAATCTTGACCACCACCACACAACACTCACAAACATACCACATACATTTCTGAAGGCTCTTCATGTGAGAAATGCTGGCTACCAAATCACTTAGGAAATTCTATGAGCGAAAAAAAGAACATGGATTTGAACCAAGTGAAATATTGGCCTTGTTCAAGTTCAGCTGGCAGTATATGTAGATACGGAGATTTTGATCTGGTTCAACAGGTTTAGAATATTAGTGTGGTGAACTCTAGTTTTTGGTTCACAGTGGAGGCTGGGTCCCAAGAGAGAGAAAATAATGTTCTTTCCCACTTTGTATCTTTAAATGAACCCTGTGTTTCTCTTTATTTTCTTACTATTTGACAATGTTAGCTTTGCCCAGTGATCAAATGCGTAATCTAGCATCTCCAGTGAGGTAGAGTTTGTTTGCTTAAAACTTGTGATGTTTCTTAGCCTTTTTCTCATCAGCAGCATGTGATAGGCAGGATCCCTGTCAAGTCAAAAGGCTGGAGTTGACCAGAAGACCATTGGAAATGCAGTCTAATTCTCTCTTGGATACCCTCCAAGATTTTTTTTTTCTTTTTGCCTCAGCAAGTGGATTTGGAGCTTCCCAGAACTTAGAAGATTCAAGATGAGATGCTCAGAGCTCCAGAACGCATAAGAAGCTTTCCTTAATTCAGATAGTACAAATTCTTAATCTATTGGCTGAAGCTGACCTCTCCATATTTTAGGAATGAAGTGTCTGAAAAGAAACTGAGAATATCTACAAGAAAAAAACCTTTGAAAAGCATTATAAAAGTGTCCAATAGAACAAACTGTTTTAAGCACTGTAGAACTCTTCAGAAATACCTATATAGTCAGTGTAGAAATGATCAATAATCCTTAGTTGTTTATTTTTAATGTTTTCAAAAATCCTTAAGAAGAAATGGGTAAATCCCGTCCCACCACCATCCCTCCACAAACATACCTCTCGCATCCAAAATATATGTAAAAAGCATGAGGGGGTCTATCCTGGTTGGATTACATACTCAGCACAATATCCTAAAATTGCTGTAAGTACAGACTTTTAAATTCCACCACATGGAAATTTCAAGCTATGCGGAGCCACAGTCACTTGGTTTTGCAGATGACTAAACTGAGGTTCAGAGAGGTGAAGTGACTTACCCAATGTCACGTGATTCATGCTTTCTGGAGCCAGGACCAAAATTTGAGTCTCCTGTCCTCTGTCAGAGCATCAAGTGAATTGACACTCATCATAGTGTTCCCAAGGCCTCACAACAACCCACGTCATCCCGGAGTGATGGTCCTGGGATGACTGCCTGTAGCCACTCTGCAGTCCTTCCTGGGCAAGAAAGGGCTTAGACGCTCTGGGAGATGATGAACAGTCCCGGGTTGGGTCAAAAGGATTTTCTGCCTGACCTTTCCTCACTCAGAAAAGCTCCCAACAGCCCAATTTCCACATGCATTTATAGCTGTTTTGCATTGTTTGGGGGCCTTTACATTCTGTATATTCCCCTTTTCCCTATAAAAAAAAAAGTCTCCTCACTCAGGATTTTATAAGCTGTCTTAGAGAGTCCTACATGCTTGTAACTTGCTTTTCATCAGGGTCCTGAGGACTTGACCTTTAGGAGCCTTCTATTTGTTAAGCACCATGAGATGATTAATCAGAGGAGGACGGGTCGATCAGCTTCCGTTCCATCCTTTCATGGCAACAGCTGTAAACCCCGACTCTCGGCTGACAGAGAAGAAAAAATTTGTAAACATCCTGGGATTAATTACTACGGGGATCTGTCTGCCCATCCGTGCTAATCAAGTAGGAGACTTCCTTGTATTTCTCATCTTTATTTCCTCCGAGACAACAGAAAACAGCCCTCCCTAACAAAGTGGAGTGAATCTGATTAAGGCAGGAACGCAGCAGCCTGAACCCTTTATCACGATCAGAAATGAAACAAGCGTGAGTTTGAGGCAGGGCAGGTGGCATTCAATAGGGAGTGCCTGTGTGACCTTTTGTCTCCTGGAGCCCACTGTCACCAGCCAGATTAGCAGGGAGGCAGGGAGTGGAGGACCTGACCTCCAACCCTGTGTTTTTGCCGAAACTAATTTCCTTTCCAACATTCAAGGCCTCGGCCACGGGGTCCTCCTGGCAGGTCTGGCTCTTCTGCCAGGAGGTCTGCCAGGGTCTTTCTTTTCTCAGAAAGGAACGTGCTGTCTCACTGGCCCCAGATGCCAGGTTGAAGGCCCATTAGTACTGGCCGTTGACTAGCTATGGTGAACGTTGACCACAAGCAGTGCGAGGCCCTTGCCTTTAGGCAGGTCTTCCCCATTCCTTTGAAAGAAAAGAGGATAGCAGGGTTCAGGAAAGAGTTCTTTGGAACAGAGGGGGAATGGCAGGAGTCAACACAAAGAAGTCACAAAATCTGGAAAATTTTAGAACCCTTAGGACCCTAACATGACAGAGAAGATGGCCTTCAAGGCCCCACATGGTTGATGTCTAATTTTCCAGCTTCCTCTCTCTTCACACTCCCTCACACTCCCTCACACCCTGTGCTCTAGACTCACTGGACTTACTTCAGGGCCAAGTTTTCTGTTCCTCACAAGCCCTTTGCACAGGCTGTTTTCACTCCTGGAGCATCCTCCATTGCACCAGGGCTGCCTCCTCCCGACACTCAGGTCTCAGTTCCAAAGGCACTGGCTCAGGTTGCCCACCCCCCACCCCCAGACTTTTGGGCTGGGCCAGGCCCACCTGTGTAAAGGCTCTGCACACTTGCTTCCATTGTAATTTTGCACTTATTTGTGGGATCATTTGAATAATAGCTTTCTTTCCCATGATGGTAATCTTCATGAAGCCAGTTCTGGCGTCTTGTTTCCCTGGTAGCTGCAGTTCCCAGCACACATCATGGCACATAGACGACATTTGTGGAATGGGTGCATTCTGGGTAGACGTGGCAGGTGTGGTGAGGGCCATGTTTACTGATGAGGAAGCTAAGCCCTAGAGAGGTTAAACACCTCGCCCAAGCTCAAAAGCTAGTTAATGGCAGAGCAGACATCAGAAACTTAACTTCTAATGTAGCGTACTTGCTATACTCACAAGTAGGTAGTTCAGACAACCTTGGTTTTAGTCTTGACTCCTCCATTTTCTTCCAGGTAACCTTGACCAAATTATATAACTTCTCTAAGTCTCCTTTTTCTCGTTTGCAAAATGAGGTTAGTAATATACCCATAAATTGATATAATCAATGGAATAACTATACCCTATTATTCTAGGAATGCCTCAAAAATCTGGACTTTATTAAGTAATAATTTGTGATCATTTAGGCAAGAACTTGGCTGGTGTTGATGTTTTCAAAATCCATGAAGAACTCCAAGTGCTTGAGAGCTGTTCAGAACTTATTTGAGGGGAAGAGAAAAAGAAGAGACCAAAGATTTAGAATGCAAATAGAAGGTCATAAGAACATTTAGGAGGCAGTGTGCTTAAAGTACTGAAGAGGACAAGTTGTTTTTAAAATGTCAAATTAGACATTTTCAGAAGCATTTATTTATGGGTAATCCTGTCATGATAATTATAAGTATTTCTTCTCTGTTTATCAAAGTAGGTTCCCTAAAGATTTCTACAGTACAGTTATTTATGAGCTTGCCTTCGATTAGTATTGGTGCTTGAAAGTGACTAAACTTCGCATCTCATGCAATATTTTGTCACTGACCTTCTCACTGGCTCCAGCAAGCCCGTGTCCCCCAGCTGCAGTGCTGCCGTCCCTTCGGTATCTGGCACGGAGCAAGCTTCTCCTTTCCTCCGAACTTTTGCAGTTGCTGTCCCCTTTGTCAGGAGCACCCGCCCCCACATCTTCATGGAGAAGTTTTCTTCGCATCCCTCAGGAGCCAGGCAGGGGCACTGCTCGATGAGCACCCTCATCCTCACCCTGCCTCCCTCAGGTTGCTCTGGCTTCATTCCCAGCCTCCCCTGGGAATTACCTTGGATCTGTGTGGGTTTATTTAGTGTGCACAGTAGGTGCCTGGCACATATCAGGTGCTCAGGAATTATTCATAGAAGTAATGAAATGTGCAGTTTCTAGACAATTTTGGAGACTGGTTTAGAAAAAGTTGATCACAGAGCTGATCCTATTAGACCTGAACAAGCTGAACAGAAAGTCTTTAAACCTCTTTAGCATGAGAGCTCTTTCTCTCAAACAGCACACGAGTTTAGCATTTTCACAGCAGATCAGCTGCAATATTGGCAAACATCTGGTAGTCAGGGAGATGAGAGCTGTTTAAAGGGTAGTTAAGACTGACTTATGTTTTAATGGAACAACCGACAGTAAACCTCACCTTTCTCTCTCCTTGCCCTACCCACACAACTCCACCACCCTTCATGAAATCTTTAACCTAGAAATGCTCGTGACAAAATGCCTCGTTTTGTGAAATTAATTCAAGCTGGAAGAAGGTAGTAATGTGTCATTTATACAGTAGCGCAAATTCTAGGCTCAATAAATATTAAATCAATCATCTAAGAAAGCTAATATAAACAGTGTGTTGTCATTGATTAATTTATTTAAGAATCTCCATCTAATTTACTCTCAGAGGAGCCTCATGGAAAGTTCATTATTTGATGATGAACATGTTGATGCAACCTTACACTAATGAGGAAAGTTACTGACCCACAAAGATGGACGCCTTGTTTAAGAACACAAGGAAGCCAGCAGGGACAGATGGGAAAGAAGAATTCTGACTCCTCCCTCTCTCTTTCTACCTGTCTACACCCACTCTCCCTTGCCCTGGATTTTTTCTTCTCCTACTTTCAAATTGTTTCTCCTCTTTTATCCCTACTCCCCTTTCCACCATTCTCTAACTTTCATTTCAAAACCAGCTCTCAAATACTGCTTTTGCACACAGATCTGTATCAGGGGGAGGAGTAGCTAGATAAAAAGAAGGTGGTTTCTCCAACTGATGCTCCAAAACTGATACATATAAACACAGGCACCCAAAATCAGGTACCTAAAGAGACTAGGCAAATCACTTAAGAAAGTGAACCAGGCTGAGAGCCGTGCAGTAGAGAGTGGTGGGGACTGTGGCAAACTGGCAATGGCCTGTGCCCCATCTAGAGGGGTAGCTGCCACCTAGCTGCACTCCGTTTTTGCCATGATTAAATGTAAATTCAGTATGACCACATATTTAAAACTGGGTGTCTTGTGTTTTATGGGAAATTTTCTGAATTTTAAAACCTTATATAGACCCCAAATTAATGTTTGGCCAGATTCAGTCTATAGGCTGGAGACTTATAACTTCTACCATTAAATGTCCCTGGCTCAGAATCCCCATCAAAGGCTGAACCCACTCCACTTCCTGGGTCCTCATTTCCCCGCCCTACCACGCCCAGCATCTACTCCTTTTTTCAAAAAAAAAAAATCATTTCTCTTTTGCTCTCTCTGTGCCCTGTGTCTCTTCTCCTTCCCTTTGCCTCTGATGTTTACAGAGTAGTGTTCCCCTGAAAGATAGAGTCCTGAAAAATAAATGCAGGGTGGAGCCAGGAAGAGTGGGGACTCATTCACCAGGCTCAGGCTGGAGGTCGTGGGGCAAAAGGGGACAGGCAGAGTGGAGTGAGGGAACTCAGCTTGGCCACAGCCCCTGGGCACTTGCCAAGATCCAGCTTAGAAAAACGTGGAGAATAAACACCGAGGTGAGGAGGCAGGGGCTCCCAGCAGTCCCCATGCCCTTACACTTTCCTTCCAGCTTCTCCCTCATGGTTCTCTAGTCCCGTAATAACAGCATCTGAAGGTTCCAGAGGGGTTTCCACATGATCCAAGAATAAGTAAACAACAGAGGAAAAAGTCTCTCTAGTGCCTGCCTTCCAAAGCAAAATTCTGGGCTTAGGTTGTGAGGCCAGAGTGGACCCCAGCCTGCAGTCTGTCTGTCCTGGTGGGAGACTGCCAGCCAGGTCAGAGTTCAAGATGGCAACCATGCAAGGAGCTGACCTCAGCCTCAGCTTTGTCCCCACATCCCAAGGTACCATTTAATAGCCTGTCCTCCAAGAATGGAAAAACAGGACATGTAGAGGTCCTATGCTTTACATGTATTATCCCATTAATCCTAACAAGTCTCTATGGTAGGTGCTATTAGTTCCATTTTATAAATGGGGAAACTAAGGCATTCAAAGATTAAATAATTTACTCAAGGTCACAAATAAACCCTGTTCAAGATTACTGTGACAACTAAATGGGATTCTGCATGTATTTATTAATAAGATGCAAAGTACCAAAGAAGTATTTGTTTTAATTTTAAACTAATTTGCACAAAGCTATTACTGGCAGATAATATGTTAATATATTACCCTTCCCAGGAGACTCATTCACTCAATAAATATTGATTGCACATCCACTACTGCACCCTAGATGTAGGGATACATACGGAAAGTTCTAGAATCTATATGACTTAGTCCAAAAGGTAGCCATGACAGATGATGAAGAGGGTCCTCTCCTCCTACCACGTGACCCTAGACTAGGCTTACTACTTGACCTTGTTCTTAAGTAGGTTGTTATTTCCAGAGAATGCACAGTTCAGTAGGGAGAGCCGGCCCTGAGGGCCCCCCTGCTTTGCCAAGTGGTTGAGGCTTTCTGCTGGATCCATCATCCACCAGGTGAGTGGATGATAAATCTTCAAGTCCTTGCTCACTTAACGCCACCTTTGCTACCTTTGCCTGTTTAACATCAAGGCCCCTTCCCAGCCTCTCCTTCCTCCTGGGTTCCAGAGCCAACTCCATGATAGGTTACCTTGACATGATTGTAAGTGGCAAGTTCCAGGAGAGGCCCTGAATAAATCTGCTTTTCGTCCCATCTCATGGGACAAACCCTTTTCTCCTACTTTGGGACATTTAAAGGACATCCAGAAAGACCAGTGATGTGGTGGCCCAAGAGTGCATGTGGGAAGGTACTGGGACTCAGGCCAGCTGGTGCTCGTCACTTTGGAAAATGTCTTCCCATTTTCTCCATCAGTGAACTGGGAAGGCTGATCGGGATGTGCTTTGGGTTCCCTTACTGTTCTCACTATTATAGTCCAAGTGATTCCTTAGACACTACACATACCAAAGGATTTTCAGGGGTGTCCGACCCACGGCCTGCAGGCCGTGTGCAGCCCAGGATGGCTATCAGTGCGGCTCAACACAAAATCATAGATTTACCTAAAACCTGTTTTTGGCTCATCAGTTTTTGTTAAGAGTTTGTGTATTTAATGTGAGGCCCAAGGCAACTTTTCTTCTTCCAGCGTTGCCCAGAGACGCCAAAACATTGGATGGGATCACTCTAGGCAAAGCAGGGCTTTCTCACAAGCAGGGTGGAATCCACCTGTGCCATTCCAGGGCAAAAAGCTCTCCCACCTTCCCCCATGATGCCATTCTCTTCTCCAATGACAGAAACTGTCATTATTTTGGGAATCTGAATCCCTGTTAAAATGCAATATTATTAGAAAATCTTAGCTTTAAGTATTCTTAGCTCAGGAGGAAAATGCATCTTGGGACTGAGTAAGAAAATTTTCACTGTGGCGTGAAGTTGGTGGTTTCCTGGGGAAATAAGTAAGTTGGAACTTTTGGGAACTTGCTGGAAGGAAACATTAGATGAAGGCTCCTGGGAGGAGAAAGTCTGTCTCTCACTGCTGTCCCCCTGGTGTGCCTGCAGTCCCCCTGGTGTGCCTGCAGTCCTCGTCCATCTTTAAGTGCATCTCTGTTTGACATACAAACGAATGAGCAAACCTCAGCTTTGGATGAAGGAAGGCGGAGAGAAGTCCGGGGAAGAACCTCACACTTTCTAGCAGACTGAACATGAGCTGAGAAAGCACAGACAAGTCCAACGTGCTAGAGAGAGAGGTCCCATCTGTGTGCCTGGAAAAGGGGGCCAGAAAGAGGTTGGGAGGGCAGAGCAGCACAGCCCATCACCAGGTTCTGTGCTTTGGCCTTGTTCATGTTGATGGGGCTCCTGCTAAGGAGGCCATCTACTCAATGACCGTGAGTACCAGTGTTGGAATCAGAGAGCTTGGACCTATTAACTTACCAGCTGTGTGACACTAAAAACATTACTTCATTTCTCTGTGCCTTTGTTCCCAGTATGGTACAGCAGGATGCTAATAGTAACTAGCCCAGAGGGGTATATTAAGGGTTAAAGGTGAGGCTGTCTGCAAAACACCTGGCCCAGTGCTAATACTGAGCAATGCTCAACAAATAATAGTGATGATAGTGATATGGAGGAGAGGACAAAGAACAGGTAATGCTAAGGAACTGGGTTTAGGAACGTCTGTATCATCTGGTGTGGGTGGGGGGAATGAGTCACACCATGTCATTTGATACCAAGGGTCAGCATTCTAGGCAAATCACTGACCCCTTCTGTGCCTCATTTTCACCTCCTGCAAAATGACTATAAGTATATCTACCTCATGAGATTTGGGGTGGGGGGAGGATTCATTTATTCAGCAAATATTTGTTAAGCAACTATTATGTGTCAAGAGCTGCCCTATGCACTGAGGATACATCTGTGACAAGAACATAAAGATGTCTGCACTAGGAGCCACATGTGAACCTTTGAAAGAAGTTTCTGGCACTTAGTAAGCCTTCAGGGAAAGAAAATTAAGACGGTTTCAGAGATGGAAGAAGATCAGCTACAGCCTGATATAGCTTTCCAGACCAAAACCCAGCTTTGCCATTTTCCCAGCTTTGTGGCATGGGACAAGTTCTCCCCCTCTCTGGGTGTCAGTCTTTCCTATCCATAGAAAGGGTGGGACAGGTCCCTTCTTGAGGGTTAAGTATTAGCAGAAATAAAGTGCCTGGTGCACGTTAGGCCATCTGTGCACGTTGGGTCCTATATTTGTTTCCTAGAGCTGCCGGGACAAATATGGTAGCTTAATGTAGCAGTAATGTATTCTCTCACAGTCCTGAAGGCAAGGAGTCCAAAGCAAGATGTTGGCAGCTTTGGTTCCATCTGGAGGCTCTGAGGAAGAATCTGTCCCATGCCTCTGGTTCTGTTTCTGAACCAGAGCTAGTTTCGGGCCACCCCTGGCCTCCTAGACCCGTAGCTGCGGCCCTCCCACCTCTGCCCCTATTGTCACACACCGTTCTACTCTGTGTGTCGGCATGTCCTCTCTTCTTGTCAGGACACCAGTCACTGGACTTAGAGCCCATCCTAATCCAGTGTGACCTCATCTTAGTCACAGTGGCTAAGACCCTACTTCCAAACAAGGTTACATTCTGAGGGTCCAGGTGGACACGAATTTGGGGGACAGTGTTTAACTCACCATAGGTTCTTTCTAGCCCTCTCCCCCTTTGCAGGGTTTCTGAGCAAGGAGAGTGGGATACAGCAGCCTTCATGGTCAGAACCTGGGGAGGGTTGTGCCTCCCTGTGCCACCTGTATCACCTCCAGAATCAAAGAGAATCATGCTGTCTCTCTGCAGTTACCTCGGGGATAGGCTAGAGGCCTACAGATATTTGGGAATCATTTTGCTGGTCAAAGGGGAAGGTTTCCTCATGTGTGTCCACCACCAAGAAATGAGGCATCACTCACCTTGGGAAATGAGTCCATTCTTTCCAGACCAGTTCGTGATTTACCGGTAACTCTAGTGGTTGAGTAACTCATAATCCAAAGTATTAGTGAGTCAATCTATTACCCTTCCCGGCTATTATATTTACATTTCAGCAGAGACCTTCTGGAGGCAAAGTTTTAAACCAAGGGAGTGACTGTAATGGTGGAAATTTCAGATAATTCGGTGGGCCGCTGTGGGAAAGTACTTGGAGAAAGGTAAAGGGTGGCCTTCCGGTTTCACTCTGCTCACATTTCTTGAGCAGCTCCCACAGTGCAGGGCCCTGCTCCAAACACCCGCATAGAACCGCTTAAGAGTCAAACCCAATTCCTTCTTGTCAGGGATTCGTGATAAAGTAACTGCACACAAATAGCAGAAAGCAAGGCGAGATGCATTATGAAAGAAATATGAAGGGCATATGTGGGAGAGGCAGGGATACATTTCAATGGTAACGAGGTGGGAGGTTATATTGAAAAACCTTGAGGAACAGGCAGATTTTAAAGTGTGAATCAACAAATGGAGGTGGTGAGGGATGGCCTTCCAAATGGAGGACTCAATATAAGCCAAGGCACAGGGAAAGGCAGAGTCACCCCAGGCGACTGCATGCCATCTGGCTTGGTGGCCGGATTGTGTTGTAAGGTTGTGTGGGAGGTTGAGACCAGAGAATAAGCCAGATCTTGATGCTGGAGGGTCTGGACTGTCAGGCTGGGGCATGGGGTTCAATCCCTATGGCCACGGCTGATTCATGAAAGGTACTTAAGAACACCTGACTGGCTGGCATCATGCTGCTGCTCCAGGTTGGGGCATCACCTGAGTTCATTAACTTCTCACGTAAGTTCATTAACTTCTCAGAGCCACAGTCTCCTGGCCTCTACAATGTAGATGTTACCAATCCTGCTTCACAGCTTCCTCGTGAAGCTTCAGCAAAGCAATGCATGCCACGGCTTAGGACAGTGCCAGGGGCACACTAAGCAGTTAATAAATGCTCACTATTAACTGTCAAGAATTTGGCGAGAGAAGTGACAAGACTGAGAGTTGGTTTGTTTGCTGTTTGTTCAGGGTGCCAGCTCATGGCTAACTAGACAAACTGGCTGGCTGGATGAAGGAAACTGAGTGGAGTGTGGGACAGCTACATTTTGGCCTAAGGAGGGCCTGGTCCAAAGTTTGGGGCAGGCTGCAGGGAAGGATGGAGACAAGTCTGCACCCAGGGGTGGGTAGTCCTGGGATCTGGCATCCTGAAGGGAATCTGAAGTTCATCAGCAGCTGAGGGAATAGTTTGCTTTGGTTGTCCCAGGAGAAGCAGCTTCTCTTCTTGAGAGAGTGGAAAGGAGCTCAGAGTCCAGAGCTACTTAACTGAAGGAGGCAAGGGCAAAGGGAACAGCGTGGACAAAGGCCTGGAAGTGGGACAGAACGCATGGAATAGCCAAGCGGGTGATGGGCAGGTGCACTTATCTTGCAATGTCCTGGTACCGACTGTAACGGTGCCAGGAAGGCGAGTCTGGCACCCGGTGTCCTGCATCTGTCACGTTTATTCCAGAACCTGCATGTCCTCCCTCCCCGCTGCTGGTGCTTATTCTACTGTCCTTCCTGGCCCTGTTTAAGGCTCAGCCCCTCCTGGGAACACTTTTCAACAACACCAGCCTATGCAGATCTCTCCTTTCACTGAACCTAGTTGTGTTTGACAGGCTCACGCTGCTTAGCACTGAGTTGTTCTTTAAGCTGCCAGACAAGAAGGATAACCACTCAGAGGTTTGTCATGTAGAGTAAATGAAACAAGCCTTCTAATGCACTCAGCAGAGTGCCTGGTACCTAATCGGTGCACAGTAAGCGTTGGAAGTTCTGCTGCTGCTCCTCCCCCTGCACATGGATATTATGCTTATTGCTTGGGGACATCCTTGGGAACAACGCACTCCTGGAGACATGGGTCCACGGGCATTAACTATTATGCCAACCCTTTCCCTCCCACTCAAAAACATTCTGGAGAACCAAGTGAGTGAATATGACACTATTATTGCAGTAATCTTGAATCCACTCTAATTTGTGTTTACTTTTTAAATCATCTGCCAACATTGGTACCTTAGCTTCATGAGTCAGAAATTTCTTGTGGCGTACTTCATAATACAGGGTGACTCACCAGTGCACTGTGGTCCTGAAGGTGAGAGCTTCTGCTCTAAGTTTTAGCTTGTATTAAATCTGCCTTCCTGGTTAGACAATACACTCCATGAGGGCAGGGTCCTGGCTGGCTTCTTTCTTTTCTACTATGGTACCCAGTGGTTGGCATGCAGCTGCCATTAGCTAGTCATGTGCTGATGAACAGATACCAGGCTTAACACTTAGGCTTATATTTCATCCATAATGCTTATAGAAATATATATGTTGCTCAAATTCTGGAACTTTCAGAGGTACATCTCTAGCTCTGCCCAATTCCTATAAGAATCTCTATGAAATAAGAAAACCTGTATATTCATCAGGACTTTTGAGGGTGTAAGTGGTAGGAACCTAACTTAGACTTCCTTAAGAAAAAGTGTCCAAAATTGGTTCATATAACTAAAAAGTCTAAAGATGTAGTTAAGTTCAGGTAAGGCTGGATCCAGGTGCTCAATTTTTATTAGCAGGAATGTATCTCTTTCAGTCCCTCAACTCTGTTTTTCCTCTTAAATTGTCTTTTTTTTTCTTTTTTTTTTTTTTTTTTACAGCTCCATTTGCAGACTGGTGCTCAATCCACTGAGCCACACCTGCCAAGGCTGCACAGTATTTTCTTTGATAAAGTCAATATCCCAAGCTTCAAAGAGATAGGAAACATAGACAGTTATATTTCCCTAAAGTAAATGAGTAGAAATGACAAAGCAACAAAACCCTGGGCTGTTCAAACCTGAGAGATGTCTGATGGTGACATGAACAGTCCATGATATATTCACAACGAGAAATACTTTTGGGGCAA
>PVJI01028646.1:0-16205 GCA_004026765.1 Micronycteris hirsuta
GAAATGGGATCAGACCAGCCAGCCATTCAACCATTTAGTCAGTCACTTGTTGGATCATTCATTCATTCAAGAAACATATACTGAATGTCTACAAAGTGCCAGATGCTGTTCTAGGTCCTGTACTTCAAGTACAATCTAACCAGGGAAACAGATATTAAATAGTTAACTACAATTGTAGTAAACACTATAAATGAGGATGCAGAGTATGGTGAAAGTGTGTAAGGATGGAGAAGGGGCCTAACTTGGCAGAGAGGCTCAAGAAAGTATCTCTGCGGAAGTGACTTTTGAGTTCATGAAAATGAGTAGCAGGTAGCCAGGGAGCCCAATGAAAAGGGAGAGGAGGGCAGGAAGGTGGAGGTGGGGAGGATGGAGGTAGGGGGAATTACAGGCAAAGCAAACTGCATAAAAAGGACCCAAGGCAGGAAAGAACTTGGCCAAAATGTGGAAATGATAAACGTAACTGTGGCTAGAGGGCAGAGAGAGAGAGAGAGCCTGGGGTGAGGTAAAGGAAGTTGACTTTTATCCTAAGAAATAATCAGCCATTGAAGAGTTTTAAGTAAAGATGTTACCTAAGCAAATGTTACTTATCAGATCAATCTGGTTGTGAAGTGGAAGCAGAATTGGAAGATCAAAAGTAAATGTATGAAGAATTAAATAAAATACTTCTTCCCTCTTAGGACACATAGACATCTGATAGAAGAGGTAACAAAGAAACATACCAAGGGAGCATGACCCTGAGCAGGCCTGGATCTCCCTGCTCCTGAAACAGTGGGTTACACAGCCTAGCTCCACGTGAGCAATGCCATGGCTTCCAGGAAGGACTTCTCATCTCTAGGAAGGAAAACAATGAAAGAATGAAGACTCTTTTCCAGGTGGATTTTCAGGACTGCCTTTTACCTCCCAAGGAGAAGCCTACCCTAGAAAATGTTGCCTTCTCTCTTTCTCTCTCTCCCCTCTCACATACACTCACTCCAAAACCTTTCAGCCTGATTACTTCAGCAGTCCAACCACCATTCTATAAGCAAAGAATGCTCTATCTGTTAGGACTTTCCTCCCTATTTTCGTGTTTGAGTAGTATCTGAATAAAAAAAAATCACAGTTGGGATGATTTCATCTTTAAATTTGTTTTTCATAATTGTTCATCATTTAAACTCTTAAGATGGCCATGAAGTTTGCATTAAGAATTATAATCATGTCTTATCATATATAAATGACTTCACTCAGAGCAGAATTTACTCTGGCTTACTTCCATACTCTAAGGCTCTTATGCTGCCTGCTGGCACAAGGAACACTGCTGGAATTCATTCTTGAACAGAACTTTCCTGAACTGAAACTCTATACTAAAAAGCAGTGAAGAAAACTTGTTACCATTCATTTATTTTGGACTTAGGTTCAAAGGGTGGGAGGAATGGGGGAAGGACAATAGTTCTTTGACACTAGCAATAGTAAGTTAGTAGAAGGCCAAACTCCTTTCACTAGACTTAATAGCTTGAGACAGAATAGTCAGGAAAACAATTACGCAAAGTAGATCTTTAGCAGGAGGAGAAAGGTAAGATAAATATATGTCATGATGCATATTAAACCATTGCTAAATATTGTACATGATTCCTCTGAATTCTGAAAATTCCTAGCTCTTAACTACTGTAAAAGTTTACCAAAAAGAGTGCTAAAATTATATTCAAAAGTTAAACTTGTACATTTGAAGCTGGGCTTTTTCTTCCTTTGTATGTTTGTATGAAAATAATATTCAAATATGAAAGAAAATGAGTACTATTAAGGACTAATAGCAACAGTCACCTAAAATGTATGACTTGAAACTCAGTATTCAAACATAATTCTATTATTCCAGTTGCTCCTCTAATTGTGACTTTGAATCCCAAAGGACTACAGCAAACTCTGAAAGTAAAAATTTAGTAGCTTGGTGCTGAATAAAGTCTCTTTCTAGAAGATGCAAAGATCTGCCTTCTCTTTACTCTCTTCACACTGTACACATCTTTCTAATGAAAATTTTCTGGACTAAGATTTATGAATAACTGCCAAATTTAACAAACAGTCTGAACAAAAACAAATTATTAGCAGACTGCAGTTTATTGAAATTCCACAATTGCATTTTCATCTAATATTCCACAGTATCCTTGCCCTTCACCAAAACACCAGCAGTCTCAGAAAACAGCAATATGTGTTCAGTAACTTTCTTGCAGACCACAGTAATTTTACTTTCTCAATTTCAATTCACAGTATACTGTGGAACTATCCATTTCAACATTAACAATTGTTAAAGCTGTGCTCTGAAATTTTATCTTGGACCTCATTGGTGAGAAAAAATAGTTGTGAAAGTTTTGTTCACGTTTTGGAGATCCTATTTACTACAAGTTGAATGAGAGAAATCTCCCTCATTTCTAGATCTGCCTGTGTTGCCATCCCTGTCTCTGTCTGTCTCAGTCACTACATACCTGTGTCCATACCTAATCCATAACTAGATTTATATATTTTTGGATTACGACCTTTCTGCTTAGAATGTCTTGTGACTCATGTAGTAAAAAGGAAGCACCCACCTATATTCTATGGCTTCTGTGGCTTCTGCATTAACTAAAGACTTAACACTGGAGAAAAGCTTCCAGAAGATTAAATCAGTTAAGAATTTGTTTGTTTCTTCTTCTTAAAAATCCTTGGTGGTCCAACCAATATACATTATAAATTCATCCACAACTTGAATTACTATATATTTGTAATTATACTCAGAACTCCGCGTTTACCTCCACCGATCTCTCTACAAATGTGGCACGCATTTCTTTTGCTCTTTTCTTCCTTACTCTGTTTGCTCTTAAAGCCAAGAATTCAAAAATGAGGACATTCTGAAGGGCAGACTCTACAAACTGACCAAATTTGGCTTATACCCTAAAAATTTTTGGTCCTGGATAGCCAAATATATTTTAGTTATAATAGTTGTAAGATTAATAAGCTCAAATTCTATGAAAATCAAAATCAAGGAATAATTTTTTTAATTCATGTAGCCTTTCAAGATGAGAGAGTTTACCTGCATTTTGAGTTTACCATGCCTTTGGGGCCTTTTGTTCCCTAATAACTATCTAAACTCATAATTATGGATCATTTTTAGTTGGCTCAAATAATTCTTAAAACCAGTAAAGGGAAAAACGGCTTTTCGTCCGTCAATATTCAGTCCTTTCTTCTTATCCTAGAATTTTAGGTGAGCACAAAACCACGTTAACTAGAGACTAATTTCTCTCTGCCTCCTTTGCAGACCAAGTTTTGCGATTAGCATATGAGTAGATATGACTATGGGATTCTTAGGTCACATAAGAAAACGACTTGACTTTACTTCTTTTCCCATATTTATTACTTAACAATATTTAATAATTATTATCTCCTGTATGCAAACTGATACCATCCTGGGAATAGAAAAGCTAGTAAAAATTGTTTTTATATTTCCAAACTGTGAGGGAAAAGTAAAATAAATGCATAAATAACTCAAAACAAGGTAAAACAAAACAAGTAATAATAGACGAACAAACAATGCCTAAATGTTTTTATAAATAGTACATGTAGGCTGAGTTATCCAAAAACATTTTATTCAGGAATTAAATGATTGAGAAGGGTGTAATGAAGAGATAGTGTGGGAGAGAATGGCTCCTGTTCTCCCCACCCACCTCTCAAAAAGCAGAAAAAGTCAAATGCTTCCTGAGTTTCAAAACTAGAACTGAGTTAGCTAACAGTACTGCATGAACACCAAACATCAGAAAATGTGTTAAATGCTTTACATGTTAGTTTAACTTTCTAAAGCAGCTGTTTCGAATGACCACAAATTTAGAAGACTAAAACAACACAAATTTAATATCTTAGAGTTCTGGAGATCAGAAGCCAAAATGGATTTCATTGGGCTAAACTAAGGAATTAGCAGGAAAAATCCATTCCCCTGCCCTTTCCAGCTTCTTTCAAAGCAAGCAATGCTGGTACAGTTCTTTCCACACTGCATCATTCTAACCTCTTCTGCTTTCTTCTTCCACTTTAAAAGTCTCGTATGATTACATTGGACCCACACAGATAATCCAGGAAAATCTCCCTATCTCAGGGTCAGCTGACTAGCAATTCCATCTTCATCTTGGACAGGTGATATATTGATGTAGATTGCCTCTCTCCTCAGAGTGCATTAGAATTATTTCCAAATTGGACTTCATGTAGTTCCTGATAACAAACCTTTGTTTTCAAGACTTCTTTCTTAAGATAGAACAGTAAAAACTAATGAAATATTTATTTGTTAGAGCTCTTTTATTCTTGAGTCCATTCATCAGCAAATGAAATCTCTGAACCCCAAGTCTGAGAAGCTGGAAATGCTGTTAAGTTAGAAATATCAGCAGTAGCAGAAGGTATTATTTCTTAAATCTGTCCCACATTTAGTAAATGTTTCCACTGAGGGCACTTGTCTCATATAAGTGATATGTTCCGTTTAGATTAAAATATTAAATCTCCCATGACTATTTAAGTTAGTCTTTCATAAGTAATTTTTCCTTAATACCTTTATAAAGTAATGGCCTGCTGTCTCTGTGGTATGGCATTTTAGTTCTGGCAAGCTCCCTTTTTTTCTACCACGTGAAGAAACTATGTCTAGAACAGCACTGTCCACAGTGAAATGTTGTAAGCTGTCCAGCACAGTAGCCACTAGCCAGATGTTGCTACTGAGCACTTGAAATGAAGTTAGTGTGATGGATGAACTGAAATTTTCATTGTATTTATTTTAATGAATTTAAATTTAAATAGCCACGTGTAGCTAGTGGCTACTATATTGGACAGCGCAGGTTTAGAATACATGTTAAAACAGTGCAGCAGTAGGCAAGCATAATTACTATGTCTTCAAGCCCCATCCCTTTCTCAAGCTATTCAACTCTCACCCACAGTAGGATACAAGTCGTTTCCCTTCTTCCATGAAACTTTCAGATCACTCTAATGTGCATGAATGTCTTTCTTCTCTGAATGCCTAAACGCTTAAGTATTTTATAATGGAATTCAGTGTCCGATTATACCGTGTACAGTAGTTTAATTTTAGTGTGTTTTAGCATAAAAAATAAAAAAATACTACCAGCTTCTGTTCATTGAAAGCTTATAGTGCTAAACACTTTACTAACCTTATTTCCTCTTCTTTTAAAAATTTTTTTATTTATTTATTATTAGATAGAGAAGGGAGGGAGAATGAGTAGGAGAGATACATCCATGTGTGGTTGCCTCTCAGGCACCCCCTACTGGGGACCTGGCCTGCAACCCAGGCATGTGCCTTGACTGGGAATTGAACTGGCGACTATATAGTTCCCAGGTTGGCACTCAATCCACTGAGCCACACGAGCCAGGGTTTATTTCATCTTATTAGGCATGTGAAGTGTGTATTATAATCTCTATTTACCGACAAAATTATGGCTCAGAGGGATGATGTGACTTGCTCAGGTAAAACAGGTAACGAGTAGCAGAGCTCAAACTTGAAATCAGGTCCATGACTACAGCGTACACAGGTAGGGACCTTGGTAGAGTATGCAGGGTTGTATGAAAGACTCCGGCCTCATTTGATTATTGGAAGCCATCATAAAAAACCTAAACCTGCTTGAAAAAACTACTTGGTAACAATTACAGCTTAGTGGAAACGAAATATTACAATTGAATTTAAATCATGTATTTCATTCATAGTAAAAGAGCATTCCGAAGTTCTCCCATCATAGCCTGGACATATCACTTTCTTAAAGATCAATTGCTCCATCTAGTGAAAACCAATGGGAATAGCATACCCACTAAGAATTTAAGATTTCCAGTAGGAGCTGTACTTTCCTTAGGGAGTCTCTGGGAAATCAGTGGAACTGTATTTCAGTTAATTAAAAAGAATGGGGGTTTTATTGGATTTCACTAGGTGGAGTCAGGAATGCTAGAAGTCATGTATGAAGTTCTCTTAAACAAAAATGTCCCCACTTCCAAGGGGGAAAACCCACTTTTGTGTTTATCTGAGCTTGGAATTTAATATGATTTTACATATAAAAGCAAAATGTTTGCACTGTCTTACTATTCAGTGAACTTTCCAGGAAGGAAATTATGGCACTTACTCTATTTCATCAGTTGTAAAATATAGTATTATTTAAATATCAACAAGAAAAGAACAAAAAGAAAAACATTGCCAATTAAACTGACACAATGCATTCTTATACCTAATTTTTACTTTATTTTTAAATAAAGAGTTCTTATACACTTATTTAGACATCAATCAAGCATTCCATAGGACATATATATAAGGAAAAACAAAAGCAAAGTAAATTAAGGTATTTCCAAAACTTCTTCCTATTCAGAAAATTTTCTGAAACAGGTTTTGACAGGGTTGTCAATATCCATGTTTTCCTCAAACAGTATTAACCTCTCTGCAGCCAACAATTTTTATTTTATTTATTTTTAGAGAGAGGGGAAGGGAGGGAGACAGAGAGGGAGAGAAACAGCAATGTATGGTTGCCTCTCACATGGCCCTCACAGGGACCTGGCCTGCAACCCAGGCATGTGCCCTGACTGGGAATCGAACCAGGACCCTCTGGTTCCCAGCCCACGCTCAATCCACTGAGCTACACCAGCCGGGTTTTGCTGCCAACAGTTTTGATGATACTGTTTCTTAAAACAGTGCTCAACTCTGGTGTCTAGGATTTTCTTCAAAGCCACGGACACCAATTATGTAAGTTTTGATGCTGGTACTTTTTTGAGCCTTCCAACGATATTGGGGGAAAGTTTTCAGACAGTAACCAGTGGTTACATCCCTTCTTCAGATAGTCCAGAAGTGAAATCAGTAACAATAAGGAAGTTTGCACATACTTAGGCAGTGACAATAACAATCTTGTCATGACTGACACCTGGCCGACAGCTCTTTTAAGACATGCTAATTTCAGAAATGTGAAAATGTATTTCTTACAATGGAACAAATACAGGGCCAAGGCAATTGAGGAAACTTTTTCCTGTTCTTTTCTAAAACTTAACCAAAATTTGGTCACTAATTTGGGAAATCTCGTCATCAAGAGTAACACTAGTCATGGTATCTGAGCCACAAGTAAAAGCTACCTGTCAGTCTCCATCCATGGTGATTGTACCAACAGGTAAAACTTTCTAACTACTTTATCATTTATAGTACAGGCATGTTAATGCCTTTACATATTAAAACAGACATTATTATAAACTGCTTTTATTTCTCTTTTATATCAGAGCTAAGTCATTTTATTGATGGTTTTCTACTTATATGCATAGGTAGGTTATATTATCTATGGATTTCATTTCAAGAAAGTAAAGACTGTTTTAGAAAATATTTGTTATGAAAGGGTGACATGAGCTCTGACAGGGCTTAGAAAACACTGAATTTAGGAATCATGAATACATGCTTTCCTGTAAACAGAAAGCAAATCCTTGGAGGCATGTTCCTAACAAATACTAGTATGTTTGTGGATAGAACAGGGGAGGCGGCAAAATACTGTGTATTAATTTAACATTAAATGATAGTTTTATGCTCTTGTTTTAAGAAAGTGACTTCACATTTTGCACAGAGAACATGAGCTCTTGATTAAAATTACCTGAACTCAACTCATGGTTCTATCATTTTTTATGTCATTTTGAGTGAATGACTTGGTCTCTCTTTGCCTCAGTTCCCTGGTGAGTAAAATAAAGATCACAAGAGCATCACCTCACAGAGTTCTTATAAGAACTAAATGGTGCAACACATGGGACGGTGTTTACAATGGTGGCTGGTACATCAGAAGCAGTAAATACACAAAAGCTATCATTAATTATAAGCATAATGTATGTATGTATGTATGTATGTATATATATATATATATATATATATATATATTTCTGCAAAACAAAATGTCTGAACTTCTGCTAAACTCCTTACCACCTGAGAAATTACTCTCAATGAATTTATGATTTCTTGATATGATGGAAAATAACTCCATAGTTTGTGAATGTTTTATTATAGACTTATATTAGAAATGATTAGACTATCTTTTGGATAATGATTTTTTTTTGCCAGTTGCCACAGTACTGTTCTGTATTATACAATAATAGTCCAACATACAAATAGGTAATATGAGGTATAGCCAAAATATAGTCCTCCATCAAATAAAATGTGTTGCCAGTATAGACACAGTATTACTTTTTGTAAGATCACTTAAGATTTTATTTTATTCAAACCAACAAATATCATTAAGGATCTACCAAAATCTCAGATCCAGGCAACGCTGAGTAAGTATAAAAGAAAAAGCACCGTGCTCCTATTTCATGGTGAGATGCTGGGATGCTGGGATGATGACGCTGAAATGCATGAAAAAGTAGTCACTAAGAGGAAGAGTATAATTAAGCGCTAAATTGCAAGGCACAGCTCATAAAAGAATTGTAGGAATTCAGAGGAAGATTAATGAGCTGTAGAATGGTTAAGAAAAGTTGTGCCCAGGAGTGGGAATGGAGCAGCTATTATGTGTATGTCTGGTTAAGTTAGTTAATCTTTTAGCATCACTGTTTCATCCTTCACAAAATTTGACAATATAATGCATGTAAAGTGCCAAGCACATTCTAAAGCAAGACAGGTTTGTGGTGGGGTCTTGGAGAACGGTATCGGCCTAAAGAGAGAGTGTTTCAGATAGCAGGATAACCCACGTTGTATAAAAGACATACATATTCCTTCTAAGACTTAAGGTTCAAAAAGGTAAGAGAAAACTTCCACAAATAATAGCCCTACTATTATAACAATTTTGTGTGGCAAATAATCACATTTATCCTCCTGTGTGGTAAAATAAGTCCTTGAGCACAAGAGACTTAATGCCGGTTAAAATCCTACAGAGTTTTGCTTCTTCTAAGCAAAAATTCTTTCTTTAAACAAATGACATAGAATAAACATATCTGCTTTGCCTTCTAAATCCTTGCTTCTCACTGGTCCGTCTCTTATGTAAAAGTGACCATAACCTGGGCTTACCATTATCTATAAGAAAAAGTTATAACCACAATCATTTCTCTACTGTGATTTTCAGATAATTAAAATTAGAAAAAAATATGCTTTCCTTGTTTTCTGTATATAGTCAAGCAAAGATTACATATCACCACTTTTCCAATAAAGAAAAACAGTAAGAGAAGGACAGACTCCTCTAAAGTGTCTCAACACTATCTGGGGAAATTATACTTACAGAATCCTGATATCATTTACATGTACCATCTTTCATTGGAGTTTTTCCTAACATCAGTTAGAGCACTCATTTTCCCAGGAAACAGAAACAGAGAAAATAAGAGGATATCATTATGTGGACAACATAATAGTGACTTTGACAAATAAAACTGTATCTTCTAGGACTCGTCAAAGCCTGGCACTGTCTTCTGCTTAAAAATAAAGGCATATTAGAGCAATAAAAGTTTCCACTTCAAGCCAAATTAAATTATTCCAGTTCCAAGCCTGAGGACAATTTCATGGCAATTAGAAAGAAGTGGGCCTTGTGGAAATTCCATTATTCATTCTTATCTATACAAAAGTAATTTCAGGCGTGCATCACGGGATCTATATCCATTTCATGCAGAGAGAAATGAAATTAAGGCCTGGAATCATTACTTTGGCTTGTTCAGAAAGGAGAGAAGAATTGGAAATACAGTGTTGGTAGTTTGAGGCTTTGCTATGTAAACTCACCTAAATATGTTGGTCCTTTCAGAGTTTGTTTGTCATACCATGTGACCACACAAATGTAAATTGTCAAACAAAATTGTTTTTCCTGTGTTTTTTTTTAATGCTTTCATAGTCTTTGATGCATATATACAAATTTATTTTGACTAAGACTTTCTTCCTTCTCAAGGTAGAATAGTCCTCTGGTTTCCTGGTGGCATATAGGGAGGAAATCTGCATGCCCCTTAATTCTGCAACCACCAAGCTACCGTCAGAAGAAACCATATTCTACTCATTTGTTCCTTTAACATTCTAATAATCTACATAACACTGCAAGGCAGTGTGCTAGGCACTAAGAAAAGAGTGGTAAACAAAATATGACCCCGTCTTCCTGGAGTTCATGGTTTTCTCAAATATCTGTTGTGGTTTTGGCTTTCATTTTGTGATCTGTGGCTGCCTAAGTAGATTTCTGGTCTTGATAACCAAAAAGAAACTCAAAATATAATAAATCAAGGTGTTATGCAGGACCTCAGAGGAAGCAATGGGCAAGGCTGAAGGGGCGGCTACTAGGAAAAACTCGAGGCACGCATAGATGCAGTACAAAATATCAACCAAAAGAGGACCCATTTCATGTTGCTTCTGTGAGAAATTACCACAAATTTAGTATGTTAAACCTACACAAAATAACTATCCTTTAGTGCTGGAGGTTAAGCATCGTAAAATCAAGGTGTTGGCAGGGCTGCATTCCTTTGCAGGCTCTTTGGGAGAATCTGTTTCCTTACTTTTTCCAGCTTCTAGAGGCTGCTGAATCCTGGTTCCTTCCTCCATCGTTAAAGCCAGCAGCATAGTCTTTTCAAAGCTTTCACTTTTCTTTCACTTTCTTACCTCTGCTTTGGTCATCACCTCTTCTCAGACTGACACTCTTACTTCCTTTTCATAAGGAGCCATAGAATTACAGAGGATCCACCCAGATAATCGAGGATAATCATCCCTCTCCAGATCCTTAAACTAATCATATCTGCAAAGTCTCTTTACCAGGTAAGAAACATATCATGGGTTCTGAAGATTCAGGGTTGGGCATCTCTGACGGCCATTATTCAGCCTACCACATAATGCAAAGCAAATTAAAAAAAATGTTTGACTTTTTTGCACTTCAAGTCAACTAACTGTATGTTGGCATTCTACAAGTTTATTTTCTACTTCAAGACCATTTTGGTTATCCAATTTAACTGGCTTTTCTTCATTAAAATGGTGGCAGCCCCTGCTCCTCCCACCAAACTGATATTTCTCTGAGGCCTTGTAACTCTAACACCAGTTTTCTTCACAAGTCAACAATCTAAAAATAAAACCAGAGACAATGACATAACTCATAAATGAACTCTATGAGCTGATTGTCACAAATACACACTTCATTACAGCCAAACTTTCCTATCTCCTTGCAGGACTAAATTCTGTAACAAATAAATAATTTACGGGCCTGGAAATAGCTTTTCTACTTTCTACAGTGGGGGAACCATTGAGTAAGATTTAGCAAATTGATCCTGGCTTAATTCTTGCAGACATTATGTAGCACAAACTCGTCTTCGATGCAGATTATAAATTTAGATTTAGCAAGAAATAATATGCGTCACTTTAGCGGTAAAAAAGTCACTGAGTAGTTTGTACTGCCAGTGATGTTACAGGCCAGAATTGATATTTTTGGGTCATTTCCACTGGAGAAAAGAGGAACAATTTACAATTCATTTTAGTTTAAAAAAAATACAGAGAAAATTTTTGCTTCCGGACATTATGGAGTAACGGAATAGATTTATCTACCTGACTTAAAATGACTGAAAACCAGGAAAATATGTTTTCGTACCAAGTATGCAGTGTAGTGACCCCTACAATTACCCCAGTTTACAAGCTGCAAGCAGTTTGCAGATGCATTATAGGTGCGGTCCTCAGTGCCTTCGGCCTCTGAGTCCATTTACATTTATTTACGTAAGTCAAAATATTGCCCCATTGGATAAAATTCATTGAAATAAAATAAGAAAACACTCCAACGCCAGACAACAGCGGAACCAATCCCGGGAGCAGTGAAGCCTCGCGTTATTGTGAGTTCTAACGCCGTGACGTTACCCTCACGTGAACACTCGCGAGACCCGAGGGTGGGTGGCGCCTGCGGTCCGTTTACAGCGAACGCAGCTTCTGTGAGGAAAACGGACGTTAGTTAACCTGCGGTTGCCTTGGCTGCTACCGACAGGAGCAGCCTGGCTGGGGTCGAGAGGACCCTTCTCCTGAAGACCTCCAGCTCCACCACTCCCGACCGTGTTCCAGGAGACCGCGACCCACAGCCGTGCCTGAAGCTCCGCGAGGAAACCGAGTCGTCACAGGTGATGGCGGAGACGGGTGAGGGAAGCTTGGAGGCCGTCTTACTCCCACAGCCCCAGCTTCCAGAGGACGGGGGATCACACGACCCCGCGGGCTGTGGCCGTAGTCCCCAGATCCGAGGCGGTGGGGGTCGCGGAGACGGAGCGACTGAAGCGGGCCTAGAAGAGGCTCCGCTTCCCGCCGAGGGCCTGGAAGCCGAGTCTGTGTCCATGGCAACGGACAACAGCCAGAACAATGGCTGTCAGCTTGGTGAGCCTCGCGGCCCGGGCGCGGAGAAGGCCTTAGAAACCTGTGGTGCACGGAGCTTGGGGTCGGAGGTGGCGGCCGAGGCTAAGGCCGAGGGAGTGGACATTGAAGTGAACACCATCTTCTCAGTAGCAATGGATGAAGGAGTGATGGAAAAGGAAGGAGTGGAGGAGGAGAAAGAAGTGGAGCAGGAGATGGAGGTAGAAGAAAAGCCTGTAGGCGAAGAAATAAAGATGGCGGAGGAAAACATAGTGGTAGAGGAGGTGCAGGAGGAGGCAGGGCCGCAGCCCCTGAATATGAATCTCCGCATGAACCCCCTGGAGGCCATCCAGCTGGAACTGGACACTGTGAATGCCCAGGCTGACAGGGCCTTTCAACAACTGGAGCAAAAGTTTGGACGGATGCGTCGACACTACCTGGAGCGGAGGAACTACATCATTCAGAATATCCCGGGCTTCTGGGTCACTGCCTTTCGGAACCATCCCCAGTTGTCCCCCATGATTAGGGGCCAAGATGCAGAGATGTTAAGATACATAACCAATTTGGAAGTGAAAGAATTCAGACACCCAAGAACTGGCTGCAAATTCAAGTTCTTCTTTCGAAGAAACCCCTACTTCAGAAACAAGCTGATTGTTAAGGAGTATGAGGTCAGAGCCTCTGGCCGAGTGGTGTCTCTTTCCACTCCAATCATATGGCGTAGGGGCCATGAACCCCAGTCCTTCATTCGCCGGAACCAAGACGTTGTCTGCAGTTTCTTTACCTGGTTCTCAGACCACAGCCTTCCAGAGTCTGATAGGATTGCTGAGATTATCAAAGAGGACCTGTGGCCAAATCCACTGCAATACTACCTGCTGCGTGAAGGAGCCCGTAGAGCCAGACGTCGCCCGATAAGGGAGCCAGTGGAGATCCCCAGACCCTTTGGGTTCCAGTCTGGTTAAACTTTGCCTGTGGAACTACCCCTGCACAAGGTCCCCTACCATCTCTTGCTGGGCCTGTGCTTGGGCAACAGAAATGGGTATGCCTTCTACTTTTTTGTTTTCCTGCCATTCCTGCAACATTTTTTTTCCTCTGGACATTTAGTTCTCTCCTCCAAGTAGTGACCTTCATGGCCATGCTTCTCCACTCTACACAACCTGGCCTCTCCACTTCTCTACAACCTTCATGCTTGGACCCTGTTTGTTTCCAGGGCCGCTGGTCTGGCTCTTACCACCTGGAATTCTAGCTTTATCTAGGAATGCATTCCACCCCTCTGCTCTACAGTGCAGGCATGTAGCCTGTGGACATTTGCAGGACATTAATGATACATCAAGGGAGAGCAGCACTGGGCCACTTGGTCTTTGTGGTTTATGTGACTCCTTTGCTCCCCTTGTACCTCTGCTCACCTCCTATTGTTACCTGTTTTTGGCTGTGCCCACCCTCTTGGCTGCTGCCTACTGGATGAACATCTTGTCCAGACTATTGTCAGCCCCTCTCATTTTTGGTGAACCAGAATCTCCAGAACTGGTGGTAGAACCAAGTTTCCTTCTAGCACAAGTTTCCTTTCCAGCCCTTCCATTCCTCTACCCAAAAGACATCTCTAATCATCACCTCCTTTTTCCTGGGCCCCCATCATCCAGGAACCCTACTGGCAGGCAAGTGGTTGAAGTGACAGGCTAGACCTTTTCATCATGACAAGAATAAGGATGGTATCCAGGCTTTCTCAGCCTCAGCTAGTGAAACACAAAACCTAGGTATCTCTTCGTACCTCCTTATCCTGAACATGATTGTCAGGATAGCAGTACACTTTCTCTTTGTGTCTCTTAATCTCAAAATAAAAGTAGCTTAGAAATACCTGCAAAAGCAGACCTTTTAGTTTAATTTAGCTCTCTCCATGATTTCCAGGGACAGGTTGTCCTGTAAAATAGAGTGCCAGAGCTCACTCTCCCCTCTGCTTTCTTCCCCAGCCCCCAGAACCTGGAGGATTTAAGGGAGACAGATCTAGATGGAATGAAAAGTGTTAACCTAGTTCATAATGGGTAGAAGAACTAAGGAGATTGTGATTGGTGCCAGGAACTAAGCAGGGGAAACTGATCAAAACACCAGGCAAAAATGAGCCAGGTAAAAATTGGGCCTAAAATTAAGACTGGCTGACTGAGAGTGTTCAAGGAAAAGGTTTTTTTTTTCACCCTCTATGTTAGTGATGGGAGGAGAAATACTTTTTCTTTGAATTTCTGTGGGAGAATTGAAGGAGACTGGAGTGTTAAATACGTTGCTGAGAGAATAGTTTTTTAAAGAAACACAAGCTTTAGATGTTTTCTCATTTTTATTTGATTTGACTTAATTTATGCAGAAGATTAATATTGTGTCCTTTATTTAACTATTCCAGTATTTAGTAAAATCCTGTTATTTTCTTAGTTTCTGCTTACTGGGAAAATTGAGCTGTACAGGCTTTCTTTGCTTTCATTTAGCAACATTTAGAAAAATAATCTTATTTTCCAGTAGGAAATAGAGACTTAAATGAATATTCATAATGGTTTTCAAGTTGTTCTTGTTTCTGTCAAAACTGCATTTTTAGAAATATAAATAACTTGTCAGATTCTTAAGACTTTGGAAATTGTTATCTTCATGGGAAAATAACCTGGGGAAAATATGTGGCTTGATTGTCTTACTTGATAATTGCTCTGGTAACAACAGTAATTGTGTCTCTTTTCCTAAATAGCTTAAATACTTGGGAGATTGCTCTTGTTAAGTTAGAAGTGTATCACTAGGATATTTATCTTTCCATGTGTGCATGATGGTAAAATAAAACCATGTTATTCTGTGAGAGTTCTTATTTTTCAACCTGCTAACAAACATTCTTCAATGTAACAAACATTATTCAAGGTAACAGACTTTGAAATTTAATAAAGTTCTCCTCAAATGAAGAATAAAATAGGGCACACTGCTGTATCTTGCAAGGTAGGGAGTGATGTTGCTTTTGTTTGTTTTAAAATGTCCACAATTGGGACTGCTTACTCATGATGTCACTTTTTGCAGTTTGTGCAGCACTCTCCACCCACCTTCACTTTCTGTGTAGATAATAGTCTCATATTGTTCAGGTTTTTTAGTCACTTGTGCATTTTTTTTTTTAATAATTTTTTTAAAGACTTTTATTTATTTATTTTCAGAGAGAGGAGAAGGAAGGGAGAAAGAGCAATGTATGGTTGCCTCTCACATGGCCCTCACTGGAGACCTGGCCCGCAACCCAGGCATGTGCCCTGACTGGGAATCGAACCGGGACCGCCTGGTTCCCAACCCATGCTCAATCAACTGAGCTACACCAGCCGGGCTCACTTGTGCATTTAATAAGCACACATTCAGAGTATTCTTGTAAGTGATATACTTTTCTATCCCATACTTTTTCAGCTGTAAAAACTTGTCCATTTTTTTTTCTTCAACCCTTACCACTTCAACCCTTACCACCTTCTGTTTCTGTCAGATCCAGTAAGACCTGTCATAAATAACTTGTGCTTTATAGTTTTTCTATTGACCTGTAGGGAAGATGAAAAAAATTTATGTACTTGATGTACTTTGGAGGATCTGTTGTAGAAAACAACACAATAATTCATTATATTGAATTCCATGAATATTAAGGCATTCTGTCAGGTCCCAGGAAGGTAACAGTAAAAGAAGATAAAGTGCACTCCCTTTATTAAAGAACTGAAGAAAGACTGATAGGCAAACAAGTAACACATAATGATACAGTAAAATACAAAGATTTATTCACATGTTTTTTCACTGTCCATTTTTAGTTTTGAAGTTTTGTGGAAGCAGGGATGGGGGTGGGTATGATAGGCAAACAAGTAGCTGACAGTGATACAGTAAAAATACAAAGATTTATTCACATGTTTCTCACTGTCCCTTTCTAGTTTGAAAGTTGTGCAAGATGGGGGAGGGTGTTTTTACCTCC